>CATIWO010055654.1:0-14385 GCA_949673435.1 Macaranga tanarius | reverse complement strand
AGGAGTTCCATATTACCGATGGGCTTGGATGGACATTTGTCAGCGACCAGCAAAAGGTAAACTCTACTTCTAACTTAGTAGTTTAATTTAATTTTCAATTGTGTTTTACGTATGTTAATGTCAAGTAATATGTTTAATTTACTTATAAATTGCTATGAATAAGTAAAATTTTTGAGAAGTAATGCATTTTATATGATCATTTTTTAGGGTTTAACCAATGCAATAGGTAAGCTAGCCCCTTTTGCGGAGCACAAAAATTATGCTAGGCATGTTTATTGCAACTGGAAGAAGGAATTTAAAGGACTGGTGAATCTATTTTGGAATGCAGCTAGATCCACATATAAAGCTCAACATAATGAAGCTCTTAATGAAATAAAGCAAATTAATGAGGCTACATATACAAATTTCATTTAAAGGGATCCTTCAAAATTCTGTAGGGTCTACCTTAGTGAGTTGCCTAAATGTGATATGATTGACAACAATGTCAGTGAAATATTTAATGGGTTTATTATAAAAGCTAAGGGTAGACACATAATTGATATGCTTATTGATATTACTGATGCCCTTATGGTAAGAATGTACATAAAGTTGATATAAATGAGTGAAGTTACAGACTGTATTTGCCCTAGGATCAGAATTAAGCTTGAGGAAGTGAAATTTAATAGTCGACTTTGTGAGGTCAAACCTGCGATGGGTGAAAAATTCATAATTTCTATAGGTAAGGATGGATTGATTGTGGATTTGAATAACTTCACTTTTAGTTGTAGAGTATGGTAACTTACTGACATACTTTGTATGCATGCTTGTGCAAGTATACATTTTTTAAACAAGGATAATGCAGACTTTGTTAACAGTTGTTATAGTGTCAAAAAGTATCTAGAGACTTATAAGTAGGCTTTAAAGCCATTGAATGGAATGAAAATGTGACCTGCTGCTGATGGACATCCAATCAGGCCACCTCATTTTAGAAAGATGCCAGGGAGGCCGAAAGTAAAAAGAAAGAAGGCAATTGATGAAGAGCCTAGAAACCCCTATAAGTTACCAAAAACAGGTGTGCCAATGAGATGTACAAGGTCTTTGGAGATTGGACATAACAAGTGCACCTGTAAGACATTTATTCCCACTTCTGACAGGCCATAGAAATTGCCAGTGAGTGACTTCCATTTATTTATTTTTAATTTAATTATTTTGTTAATTTGCCATATTTTAAAATGATTAATATATTTTCTCTGAATATAGGTTCGAAGGGGAAGACCTCCAATTAGAAATCCCCCAGCTATAATGTTAAAGGTTGCTTCCTCATCTGCACCATCAACTGGTGCTCCCCTAGTGGCAGCTTCAAATAAGGCTCCCTCTACTAGAACATCATCTGTAATGACGTTTTACATTGAAGGTGCTTTACTTTCATGCATCAATTCACTGCTGATACCAACTTTAGTTTATAATATTTTTTTTTAAGTTCAAAGGGGAAGGCCTAAAAATTGTATGGAAACCAAGTCATCATCTCTTACTAGATCCTCAGCAGTAACAAAGGGAGCTGGTTCGAAGGCACCTGCTTCCAAGGCACCTGGATTAAAGGCTGGTGCTTCAACTGAGAATCAAATAATACAGTATGAAAGAAGACAAGTAAGTTACTTTATGTTCATATTATTATTAGAAAGATGCTGACAAATGCAATAAGATGTTATAGTTGTTGATTTATAAGTGCTGACAACCCTGGAATTGTTACAGATGAGACAAGGACATAGGCTGAGAATATTTAAAGGCATTGGTAATATATATATATGAGGGTATGTATTTTTGCATACAATGAATGCATTTTTTCATATTCATCTTCTGTTAATTTATTTCTGGTTTCCATGATTTGGTTTGGCATTATATCAGATGCCATCTGAGAAAGGGGTTAAGTTTGTGTATGGTTCACATTCAGCAGCCACTGTAGTGAGTGCCAAAGGCGGTAGAGGTAGAATGAGGGGACGTTGCAAAAATGTTAATCCTGCCAGAAATGCATCTGAACCAACCATATGTGGAGGTACTTTAGGGACTCAATAGAGTACAATATCAAAATAGGCATAATAGTATAGCAAAGTAGGCATTTTTTGGATAGTAATTGGAAATTGGTTGTAACTTTGCCACATTTTGGACAATGATAGCTAACTTTGTTGACAGTTATGTTAGGAGTAACCATTTTTTGGATAGACAGGCATACATGTTTTAGCCTTTATAGATGCCAAACTCTGAGCTCTTATTTTAGGAGCTCTTATTTTGTTATTTTTGTCTAACTATAAGCTCATATTGTTGGCAAACTTTGATTTATGAATTTCATATTATCAAATAGCAAAATTTAGTTTCTATCAACTTCTGTCAATGTTGCTATGTTTAAATTCATGCACAGGTCTATTGCAAATTTGCCTCCTTTTATGATTGCCTTTCTTTGCCAATTTGTCAAGGGTGCACTTAACATAGTCTATTGTAATATTTTTTTATCCAAATTCTGCTAACCACTTCAAGAGCAACTTAAACTAACATTTGTTTAGTACAATTGGTGGTACCATAAAATAAAAAATTTATATCCACTATTAATTTGATAACCACTGCATTATCAATATCATTTCTTTCATAACTTGCAACATTAACTTTTTGAATGGCAACATAAACTGCCATTCAAACAAAACCAAAACAAAACCTACCATAAACTACATTGAATCTAAAACTTATATACTTGGCAACATAATTTATTTCTTCCCACCATCTAAAACTTTGGAAGCGAATGCAAAGTAAATCATCATTAACAACAGCAACAACATCATAATCATCAAAACCTTCACCAAGCCATTCAAATTTTCAACTAACTTTTTCAGTATATTATTCTCACCAGTCAGCTGTGTTTTGATACTATCAAGATATTCCACCTTCTTATCCAGATTTGACTTTATTGCACATATTTCCTTCAATTCCTGAACTAACTCTTAATTATGCTTCAGTCACACATTATAATCTCCCAATCTATTACCCATGTAGTTCTGCATCTCATTTTTCAGGTTGAGCTGTTCTTGTAGGCTATCTTGTTGGTTCAATAATCGCACCGTCACTCCCTTCTGGTAACTTGGCATATTAGGATCAACCTATTCAAATAATTCACAGTCATTACTCTTATAAGACAAAGATTTTAACAATCAATTCAGTCACAATAATGAATAACTTTAAATTACACAAAAATTAATTGAATTACAGTAATGACTTTTAACTACAATTATACATTACCTTTCTTAGAGGACAACAATAAAATCTCCTTCCTGGGTTCTCACTTGTCTATGAAGTGAATAAATCAGCTCTCGGATTATGGTTACATAGTTTCTGACGATAATTGCAATTTGTCGACGCATATGAGCTTGAAGAATATTGAGTAGCAGCCATTTGTTTTCCACCAGATTTACAACCACCCGAAGTACTTGATGAAGCCATTTTAACTACAAATCGATGAGCTCCTTATAACTTTTACGCTGTTTAGATTTTGCAGAGGAGAGCTACGAATTTCATATTTTAGGTTTGGGGATGCTTTCGCCATCGATGAGGAAGAAGAAACTAACGCATGTACGCTGCAGGGCCATTAAAACGCAACGTTTAACCTTTTTTTTATTTTTATCTTTTGCCACATGTACTCTTATGTGGCAAACCGATTTGCAGTCCGGCTACCACATTAGCTTTAGCTGGCCGGAATTGAGATTGGTGCATTGAATTACAAAATTAATAAAGTTCGTATATAAAATTACCAAAATTGAAAGTTTATGATTAAATTACCAAAAGCGCTAAAGTTCATGCATTTTTTTTATAAATAACCCTTTATAAAAATAATCATAATTAAAAAATTTGTGTGATATGTTGAATATTTATAATGTATATATATTTAATGAACTTTTGCTAACTTATGTTATTTTTATTCATTAATTATATAAATTTAAATTTAAATTTCATAAAAAATGGCTTAATACTGTTGTGAAAGATATATTATATTTTTTTACTACTGAATTGTTTTTTTTTTTTTTTGAGAAAAGGAAAAGGGTAAAAGCCCAACAAGTTATTCAATAGCAACACCATAACAAACTCCACTACCAATGTCTACAAAAGCCAAAAATTTAAATTAGAATAAGGATATAAAATCATGTGATAACCAATAGGTAGGAAGTCCAGCTACCTTAGATGAAAGATATGGGTGGGCAGGAACCAACCGAACCCATAATTTCAAACCAAACCGACCTAATTTTTAGGTCCAGCTCACAACCAAAGGAGAAAAGAAGTCGGCTCAGGTGAAGATGGAGAAAATTAATTTTTGGATGACGAGTCGGAGGAAGCATCGATCCACTCGACCCGTCTGAATTTTTGATATTCCATATAAAGAAAACGACATCAATTTTTTTTATGTATTTTGCTAGTATATATATTAAAAAAACCCACTCTCTTCTCATTTCCTCTCCTCTCATTAGTCTCACCTCTCCTCTAATTTCTACCTCTCACCCTACCTACCCCCTTTCTCAAATCTTCCCTCTCCCTCTGATCTCTCTTCAGAAACTCTAAATCTCTAACCTTTTAATCTTTCATTCCTTACCTCTAATCCTTCATCTGTTTGTCCTTTATTCTCTGTATTTTCTTTATAGCTCTGGTCTTTTATTGTGAAATCACAGTGACCTGTTACCGTTAGAGCAGATCCTTCATTTATTTTATTTTTTTGATAACAATAATAATTTCATTCATACAAACCAGCACTACATTGATAAAAACAATGATATAAATCTGCTAAAAACCATTAAAGGATGAAATTGTGAAATATTCACATCTCCAAGGTTAATAGCATAATAAATCGGCTCAAAGCCTACACATTTTAAAATTCTATAATGAATAGAATACCTATGACTCCAGTGATGCAACATACTGACGACCATAATTAGATCTGATATTTCTATTGAATCGAATGTACTTTGTTTGTCTGAATTGCCCACACAAAAAAAAAATACCATAATAAGAAGGTAAAAACCAAACACCGCAATAAGACGGCGAAATTATAAAAATAAATATCAACAAACTTATATCTATATGGAAAATCCACTTATTTTAGAATACAATTGATAAAAAAGATGTATAGAGGGGTGATTTTAGGCTAAAAAATGCCAAAAATTACCATTCTCTGCTAACAAAAATAGGAATTTTTAATTTTTAAAGAAAATAAATAAATAATTAAAAAGAATAGTAATAGTAGTATCCTTCATTTATTTTCTCTTTTGTTAGTTTTTCCAGTGATAGCATTGAGGATCTATTTTCTATGGTAATTTATTTATTGTTAATATATATTATTTGTATAGTATTTGTGAAAAAAATTATTATTTTTATAGATCTCGTCTCTATTTGTGCAATTTCTGTGAAAAAATTATTATTTAAAGACATATGGTCTCTATTTTTTTAGATATGATCTCTATTTTGACATATATGATCTCAGTTTTTATAGATTTGGTCTCTATTTTTATAGATCTGATCCTTGATTTTATAAATATATTCTAGAAAAAAAATTTTAAAAAAATATTTTGATGGTTTTTGAGGATTAATATTTATTTGGTCTCAATTTTATATGTATACATACATAATTTTTGATGTAAAAAATATTATTAGTATTTTCTTTGATCTGGTATTTCGATATGGCATATGACTCTATTTAGTGTTTACATGTACATATTTTTTAAAAAATTAATTTCTTGAGAGATTTGGGCAGTTGGATACTTGGATGAAAAAAATTAATTTTTTTAAAAATTATGTTTATACTTTTGTTGATATGATATACGAACATAATATGTCTTATGTTCTGTCTATATATTTCTTGTTATATTCTAGTGTGTATCTGTAATAATACTGTTGGTGGAAGCTTTAACGATATTAAGCTATAAGTGAAACAAGGGTGAAAGCTTAAACTTTAAAGCTAGAACTTAATACTTGAAAAAAAATGGTGGAAGCTTATTAAGTCCCTGTCATTGTGATCTTATTTTGAGATAGCCAGAGCCATGAGTCAAGTATACTGCCCATTTTTGAAGTTTCTAAAATCTTAATTTTATTATTTGATGACAATCTAATAATGTTTGTGCTCTTGTGCCTTTATTGCATTTTGAATTCATGCAGATGAAAAATATCAGTGGTAATAACAATTCCACTAGTGGTCTTGCTTCTAATACCGAAGTGGAAGCCCCTAGTGCCTCTATTCAGTAGCCTCAAATTAAGATTGCTGCCAAAAAAAAGAAAAGAGTTTGAACCAAAATCTGCAGTTTGGCAGTTTTTTAAGAGAATAAATGATGAATCAAGTTTTATGGTAAAGGGTAAATGTCTTTATTGTGCTACTATATATAAATGTCACTTTAAAATACATGGCACTTCTTCACTAAAAAATCATGTCTTGCATTGTATGAAAATACCATAGAGTAAAGATACTAGGCAGTCACTTTTAACACTTCAACCTGATGTTAATGTGGTGGAAGCACATGATAACGTACAGTCTGGTGTCATAGATACATGGAAATTTAATCAAGATTCAATCAGAAATGTACTTGCGCAAATGGTGATTGTTAATGAATTGCCATTTAAATTTATTGAAGGAAATGGCTTTAAAAAATTTATGTATATTGCATGTCCTCAACTTAAGATACCCTCTAGGAGGACTATAAGTAGGAACTATTATAACTTGTATATTGCTGAGAGGTTGAAGCTCAAAACTTTTCTTAAGTTACACTATCAAAGAATTAACATAACAATTGATTATTGGACATTAATCTAAAGAATTAACTATATATATGTGACTGCTCATTTTATTGATGATGGGTCGAATTTGTATAAAAAGATCATTTCATTTGTGTCTGTTACATCTCATAAGGGTGAATATATAGCCAAATCTTTAATGAATTGCTAGCTTGATTAGGGTATTAAAAATGTCTTTAGCATTACTATTGATAATGCATCCCCCAAAAATGCAACTGTTGGATATTTAAAAAAAACTGTTAAGTTGGGGTGCATCATCTGTTAGGTTAATTTTTTTTGCATATGAGATACATTGCACACATACTAAATTTAGTTATGAATGATGGTTTGAAAGAAGCCAATCAATCTGTTAGAAAGGTTAGGGAGGCTGTTATATACATAATGAATTTTCCTGTTAGGTTGAGGAAGTTTAGAGATTTCTGATTTGATTGGGATTGAGTCAAAGTGTTTATTGTCCCTTGATGTGCTCACTAGGTAGAATTCCACCTACATTATGTTGAGTACTACATGTTTGTATGAAAAAACATTTGAAAAATATGATGAGACTGAAGCTTTATTTCAGATTTGGCTGATGATATTTCTGACTTTCTTGATTGGCAATGTGTTAGTCAGATAGTTCAAATATTGAAAAAATTTTATGATATTACACTGAGAATTTCTAGTTCTCAGTATGTCACAACAAATACATTTTTTTCTGAGATCTTTGATTTGCATTATATGTTGACTAAGATGAAATATTATTTTGATATTTCTGTTATGAACATGGACTTGAATATGAGAAATAAATTTGACAAGTATTGGGGGGGATCCGGAGAAAATAAACTCTCTAATTTTTATTGCTACCATTATGGGTCCCCGATATAAACTTGAATTTTTGGAGTTCTCTGTCAATCAAGTGTATGGTGATATGTTGGGAAGCATATTGTTTAACAACATCAAATCTGATCTGATCCTTTTATTTGAGGATTGTGTGAGTGTGTATGGTTCATCTTCTGCTTCTGAGTCTAGTGGTAGTCAATCTAGCCAGCCATTTTCTGAGACATAAATGCAACCTTCTAGCAAGTCAATTTCTTTACTTAAAGTAAGATTCAAAAATCATAAATAGGAATCTAGAATGGGTGGTAGCAAAAGAATATAACTTGATATCTATTCGGATGAGACTATTGTGGAAGAAGAGGAAAATTTTGATATATTCAGGTGGTGAAAGTTAAATTATGAGAGGTTCCCAATTTCGTCTCGAATGGCCAAGGATATTTTAGTTGTTCCTATTTCTACTGTGGCTTTTGAGTCTGCTTTTAGCACTGGTGGCCATGTTCTAGATGTTTTCAGGAGTTTATTAACTCCAATAATTGTGGAGGCATTGATTTGTACTCAGGATTGGCTTAGAATGCCTGATCAGCCACTTTTAGTTAAAGAAAATTTAAATGAATTGGAGTAATTTGAAAAAAGGTTATACTGCTAATTTTAATTTTCAGTTCTTTATTTTTTATTTTTACTTATACTTATGCTTTCTCCCTCTAATGTTCATTTTTTCCCCTTTTCAGATATAGACTAAGTAGGCAATGACCCTTCATAACCTCAGTAAATTTGTTAACTTACATTGCATATTTATTCATTTATTTTCTTATGTGAATATTACATCTATTATTGTTGCATGCTTTCTGCTCTTGAATTTTGATCTACTTCTGAACTTTTACTTGTTTGGTTCATTTGTTCTTCTTGTTTACATTACATGTGACCAACCTATAGTGCCTCAATTTATTGACATTATTTAAGGTGCCTGTGTTGATGTTGCTATAATTGTATGTGTATATTGAGGCAATGATGAAGCTTCCACCCTAGGCTAAGGGCCTGTTTGGTTCGACTGTTTATATCAGTTGATAGCTGTTACGGTTAGCTGATAGCTGATAAATATGAACCATTTGGTGAAATTTTATTAGCTGCTGCTGTTAGTATGTTAAATGACCATTAAGGGTATAAATTATTTTTAAATATAATATAATATTTTTTTATTATGTGAATTATTTAAAAAATACATAATAATAAATAATAATTTACTATCTTTAATTTATTAATAAAAATTATATGAAAATTAGTTTAAAAATATAAATCTTGTTAGTATAAATTTTTAAGAATAATAATAATAATAATAATAATAATAATAATAATAATAATAATAATAATAATAATAATAATAATAATTGTTATAATTAGTTAATTATAATTTAAAATAATATTTATTTTATTTTAAATTATAAATTATAGAAATAGTTATATACATTTAATATAGAAAAGTTAGTTGTTGTTAATTATTTTTAATAAGAGTAATTTAGTCTAAATATAAAATAAATTCAAATCAGTTATCAACTGTTGGAAAAAAGCTCTAAAATAGAGCTTATCAAATCCGTAGTTGTTTTAGACAAAAACAGCTATCAGCTACGGATTTAGAAATTTCACCAAACACCTAAAATGTAGCTGATTGGGGAAAAACCTTTATCAGCTACTCAAATAAGCTGAACCAAACACCCTCATAGAATACTTAAGTTGTTTATTAAAAAAATTAAAATAACCTAAATCGTTTCAATGGATATTTTTTTCCTTTTTAGTACTGAGGAGAGAAAACAAATAAAATAAAAAACGCAATCTAGTATCACCACTAAGATATTGAATATTTGAATTTTCGTTAGTTAGCATCAAGCGATGCAAATGGCATAGTTGCTGGGTAGATTTATAAAAGAAAAAGAAAAAAAAAACTAATGGTATCTTCTCTATGCTTAAAAGATTTTTTTTTTTTTTAAAAAAAATCAAAATTTTATTTCATATTTGAAAATTTTTGTATGGGGAATTAAATAATTGTCATATAACTGATAAAAATAATAATAAAAAAATGTCAGAAGTCTAAAAAATTAATCATTAAACAAAGGAAAAATGGAGAAGAAGAATTAATGTTGCCATTTGTGTGTCTTAAGGTCGTCATATATTAATTTGTATTGTTTATATATTGCATTGCACATGAATAAAAATTTTACAAGTTGAATATTATGTATAATCTTGTATCTTAAGAGAACAAAAGGATTGATGAACTGTACTCCACAACCACAAATGAACAAAAAACAGTAGCCAGTCAAACACCAAAATAATAGCAAATAAAGATTATGGAAGCCCATCACCAATTTTTTTATTAGGAAGAAAAAAATTTCATGATATTTTTGCTTTCTTCTTATGTGATGATGCCTCAATACACAAAAAGTCGATCCCACTGTTTCAGAAGTCACTAGCTCAAAACTAATTACGGCACAATAGCCAAATTATATATGTCAATTGTTGTGAAACTTTTATTATTGGTTCCCAATATGACTAATGCTTCAACACAGAAATGTGAACTTCCAACAGAAATGACACTTCCCATATAAATTAATTATATATATATGATCTTATCGATATCAATTTCTGTTTCTAGTAAAACTATTGTTATATATATGTATAGAAAAATGTTTTCTTCAACTTATAATCAAATTCCATTCATTTTTGTAATGAAACACTATATTTTCTTCAACACCAGCCCCAGAAATGCATGATTAACCTATTTAAAATATATATATATATATATACATGTATATATATTTCAGTTGGTCCAAATTGCTTTAGCCTTAGATGGCATATTCACATCAAAAGAGATGGCCACCTTTTTTTTGCATCCTCATTGTGAAAGAGACTCTCTTCTCTTGAGTTGTTTTCAAATTACCACTTGAAAGCTGAAATTAATGCATCATCAAAAATTGTATTTTTCATAGAAACTTGTCAAACCCAGCATCAGTCACTGATCATTATTATTCCATATTCCACTTTGCAATCACTCCATTAGCTAGTTTTTTGAATATATATATATATAATTTGTCTAAGCCAATGATCTGTAGCTGTATATGCCACCAAAAGCTTTGAATCTTTAGGTGAAGGGTCTTCACATCTCTTCACCTTTTATTCACTCATAGGTTCTTTTCCTTGATTTTCTTTTTCTTTTGCTAAATACGTACCAAAAAGTTACCTTTGTCTCCAATACAAGAAACTGTATTCCCATTCTTGATACAAGTACCTTTCTTTCCACATTCTTAGTTAAACGTATGAATCAAATTAAAATTAGAAAAAAAGATATTAATTTACTTTGGTAGAGGTGGATTTTACTAGTAACATTTAAAATATAATTTTTAAATTTACAAAAAATTTTAAATTTATATCGATAAGGTAAATTATGTTATGTAATTATAAAATTGATTCGAACACTATCTAAATCTGAATTAAAAGAAAAAGCAATAATTTTAATTTTATTTGCTTTGTTAAATATATATAGTGTTATATTAGGTTTTTAGATATGTGACTTCATAAATATTTACATTTGTAATCTGCCTTTAACTTGATTCTTAAGAAAATTCAAATTGACACAAGCCTTTGTAATTAATTATCATGATTATGCAATTTAATATCAAGTTTGATCTTCTGGATTACACTTGCTATAAATCTGCTATTTTATTTTTCTTGTAGTACATATTTTTTAGTATATTTTGAGGTTCAAAATCATATCAACTCAGCGTCAACTTTCAAATCTGATTGATACTTCTGTTGAATTTAAATTAATGTCTATTTTCAAAGTCACAATCCAGTCAATATTATAAAATTAATGACATATTAGCTTGTATCCCTTATTTGCTTAAACACATTTTCCCCCAATAAAAAAAATCTTATTCACCAAGTGATCAATCATGGTGACATATTATCAGTAGTACATAAATAATCTTTAGATTAGTGGTTGCTAAATATACTTAATTTGGAGTAAATGATGACTTGAGCGATGGCAATGCTTGCCAATAATCAATAGATTAGTGGTAATGCCTGTCAAACCCAAGCATTAAGTCTATTATTCTATCAGTTATAAATTTATATTATAAGTATTTAGCTAACGCTTAAAATACCTTTTTTTTTTTCTTGTATTAAATAACGGTGAAGCAATTTCTAATTATAAAACATTTAGTTACAAAGACGCTGGCACAACATAACTACATAAACAAAATTAGAAAAAAAATTAAAAGAAAAACCCTTAACTTCTCACTTATATATTTTGGAAAGAAACTAAATGGATCTATCAATCTCTAATTGGTCACTAGTATGGATAAGGCAATTAATAGCTCACAATGGTGATTTTTTTTTTTTTTTTTGGGTTTCAGAAATTGGTACTTAGCACTACTACCGAATGGTCATATATATATGTTGACAGATCATGATTGATATAATTTCTTAAAAGTGCAATTAAATTAGTGCTACCAAGCCTGCTCAAAGTGCATTAGTTTTCTCTTGATTTCCATAAAGAAAACCCTAATATAATGGAGTCTATGCCCACTTTATGGAGTAACTTTTAACTTACATTATCATCTACTTAAACTAAGGAGATGTAGTGAACATCCTAGCTGCACCATGTGTTGTAGTTCAATAAGTGCATGATATCATACTTGAATGATTTGAATTATTTTTTAATTATACTATACAGTTACCACTGAAACAGTGCAATAATTTTAAGGAGCACATATGATGATATAATAAAATATACATATAGAGCTAGCTATACATTTTGTGCCTTATTTAAGAGGTAAAATAAAGTTGCAGCTTCTGTACTTTATAGATATAGATTGGTAGTAAGTTAATCATGCAGCATATATCTGCTTTTAAATGTATATACCATAGTTTAAAATTGTTGAAGTTCATCATACTTATTATTCCCCTTTTTTTTTAAAAAAAAAAAGTTCATCATGCTCATGAAAAATTATTAATTCAATTAAACTATGGCATCAGGCATAAGCATGCCTTTCCCTTCTTTTATTTTTTTAATTCCTTTTAGAATGATTGATGAACTACATAATATATGAAATGAAATTGGAGTCTTTGTATGATTAATTAATTTACCTTTAAGAATTGGGGACGCATACTATATTAAAAAAATTATAAATAATCCCAATAGCAAATCAAGCATGCTAATTATTGTTAAGGGATTACGATTATTATATTACCAGCAAAAATAAAGAAATGGAAGAAAATCAAATAGTCCTCATTTATAACATTTCTTATTCGTAACATATATATAATGTGGAATGAAATATACAGGTGGACCATACAGAAGTTTTCTTTTAAAAAAAATAAATACACAAGACAATAGAATTTGAAAAGATAATTTTTGGATAAAAAAAGATATGAAGATAGAGAATCTTTATTTCCACTAGAGATACAACAACAAAATAAATAATAATTATCCAAATTTATTTGTAATATCAAACATCACTATACACAAATGGTATAATAATTTCCTGAAAAGACTAGCTACTAACAATATTTTTTTTCTTTTGAAAATGCCCCAAAGCTGTCTCTATCTCTTAGACACAAGATTACAAGAATAATAATGTCACATTTTAATGATTTTTGGCTTAATATCACTGTTTTTGACTTGGTTGGTGAGAAAAAACTCCAAAAAGAAGATACCAGGTTTACTTCAATCCTCCAACGCCATCACCTGAAACATAGCTTATATAAATTCAACACTTGATCGGGTATGAACCTAGTAACTTCAGCTATACATGTGACATATATATGACATATACTTCCAGCACCACAAAATACTGTTCTTGTACTATGATTATGGTGTGGGATATATGTATATAAGCCTACCTGCTTCGATCCATCTATCATATGTACATATTAATTGATACATATACTAATGCTTGTCTTCCATTTCTAATGCATTTATGCCTTTAAATTCAATGCTGTCGAAGCAATCGAACCCAAAATCATGGACACCAAAATCTTGACAATCCAATAACCAAGTGCAATTATCTTCCCATGATGGATATGCAAAAGCCATGTTACTACTATTTTCCATTGCAGGAGGATTGTTATTATTATTGTTGCTGTTGCTGATCCATGGTGCGTCCACTAGAGGAGGTTCATCCATCCACAAGCTATTCAGTAGAGTTTCATCACTGCAAATACTATCTAATAAACCTGATTCATCACTACAACAATTTTGATGCGGTGACGAGCTTGAATTTTCCTCTGAGTTAACGTTGCCATCATTTTCTTGGATAATATTGTTGTTGGTGTTAGTAGTGTTGATGTCACTGCCGGATTCCGGCAAAAGATTATGATCAGGAGGTGATGAACTTTCTTCAGACTTGGCTTCTTTGTGGAAAGGTTCATGTGTAACAGGATCTATTCCCATCTTGAGAAGCTTTTTCTTGATATGGGTGTTCCAGTGATTCTTGATCTCGTTGTCTGTCCTTCCTGGCAATCTAGCTGCAATCTTGGACCATCTATGACCCCAAAAAGAAATAAATAAATAAATAAAGAAGAAGAAGAAGAAAACTAATGAAAAATAAAAAGAGTTGATTAATTTGGTGATTAAGTAGATAATAATGCATCATAAAAAATAAATTAATCTTTACAAGAAAGATAAAATATCATTCTTGCACTTCATGTCACGCCACTGTTTCAACCCCTTGACATTTGTTGTTGAAAATTTTCATGGTTCCTCCCCCATGTCACCCTCCCTCGTAC
>CATIWO010055647.1:0-21877 GCA_949673435.1 Macaranga tanarius | reverse complement strand
TCTTCATAATTTCATATTAAAGTTATAATTATCATCCTAACAACAACAACAACAACAACAACAACAACAACAACAACAACAACAACAACAACAACAACAATAATAATAATAATAATAATAATAATAATAATGTCTCATGTCCATTGTTTTACAAACTCATTCCAATAACTCCAAGATTTATTGCACCGCATCATTTCCCTCAGGGTAGAGAAAATTCGCCCTTGAATTTTGCCCAAATATTTAGAAAATAATTTACCGATAAATGCATTGGACATCATAAATTCATCAACTTGTAATTCCTTCAAAATAAGATTTAAAGAAATATAGAAATAAAGAATTTTATCAATGCCAATAAAATCAATATAATCAACATGCTCACTTGATTCTAGCATATTATTCTGATGTTTAGAATGTTCTTTCGTCTCGGGCCCCAATGCTTGAACAACTTCAATTTCATAACTATTAGTATCTTCGTAGTTAGAAAATATGTCATTATGTAACAAGTCATCATCGTCCTCATCAAATATCGGTTCATCTCCAATTACCGCATTTTCATCCTCACCATCATCAGTATCAATGAATAAGGGCTCATTATAATATTCCTCCTCCTCCTCATCGTCACTAACATCCCCATTTGAATATAAAAGTTGGTTGTTTTTTGGCTGGACTGAATTTTGTGGCTCAGGCGTGTTCCTCCTATTTTAGTTTCCCAGCATAGCCGCCATACTCTCTATCATCTGTTCCATCATTTGTTCGAATCTCTCATCCATCTGCTGATTGATTCACTGTTCCATCTCGCGCTCCTAAATATCCTCGATGCGTTGTTGTCTCTTGGATGGCATGACCCGCTCTGATACCAAACTGACGTAGCAGAAGTCTGTAATAAGATAAATATTATCAATTGTTGAATCACGCACGATTACCAGTAGGTGATCTTCCAAAACCTGTTGAGTCCTAAGACTACCAGGAATTAGGCATCAATTTCATTGATTCACAAAGGAATGCCGAAAATTGGAAAAACTAAAGAAATTTTATTAATCATCAAAAATTGTGTCTCTATTGGTCTGAGACTTATATATTTATAGGGTGGCACAAACCTACCAACCCTTAATTATCTAGAAAAGAAAATAAAAATATTCTTAACTAAGGAAGAAAATTAAATCCCAACCAAATTGTAAAAAATCAAATCCTAACTAGGAATTAAAACCAACAAAATAGTGATAAAAATCAATTCTAAAATAGAAATAAAAATTTAACCCTACCCATAATAATAATAATAAGAACAATAATAATAATAATAATAATAATAATAATAATAATAATAATAATAATTACGTCTCTTGTCCATTGTTCTGCAAACTCATTCCAATAACTCCAAGATTTATTGCACACGTGTAGAGGATGATTACGAGGGTGATGATCTACGTCGTATTGAGCAACAATTTGAGCAATGGATTGAGCAGATGATAGATCAGAGAATGGATACTTTGATGGAACGACTAACAGAACTGATAGGATGGGTGAGTTGTTAGTCAATCAAAAATCGAAAAAATCCAAATCAAGGGAGGATCCCTAATTTTGATGAACAAAGGAATCCTTTTGCGGGAAGAAAAGATGATGGGGATGTTAGTAATGATGAGGAGGAGGAGGAAGAATATTATGAGGAGCCCTTATTCATTGATACTGATGATGGTGAGGATGAAGATGCGATAATTAGAGATGAATCGATATTTTACGAGGACGATGATAACTGGTTACATAATAACATATTTTCTAACTACCAAGATACTAGTAGTTATGAAATTGAAGCTATTCAAGCATTGGAGTCCGAGACGAAAGAACATCCTAAACATGAGAATAACATACCAGAGTCAAGTAAGCATATTAAATATATTGATTTTATTGGCATTGATAAAATTCTTTATTCCTATATTCCTTTAAATCTTATTTTGAAGGAATTAGAAGTTGATGAATTTATGATATCTAATGCATTTACGGGAAAATTTCTTTCTCAATATTTGGACAAAATTTGAGGGCGAATATTCTCCATCCTGGGGAGAATGATTCAAGACGCGTTGATGAACAAACATGTGTATTTATAGAAAAATATAAAAAATTACGGTAGTGGCAGTTTTGTAATTTTGGGTAATTTTGGAGTTTTGGATTTTGGCGAATTTAGAGTCCAATTTCATTAGAAACAGGCTAAGAATTAAAAATCACAAGCTTTGCTTGTGATGTCCGTTGCTTTTCGGCTAAATTTTATCGTTTAGGCCTCAAAACGCAATTTTAATGTTTTTTTTTATTATTTCGGGAAAGTTTTATTTTATTATTTTTTTAGTAAGATTTGAATTCTTTTCTCTAGTTTATTTAGGATTGTTTTAGGGTTTACCTATTTAAAGACTTATTTTATGTTTTGGAGGATAATTAATTTTTCATGTTTAATTGATTACTTGGTTATTCCAAAATTCTATGAATTTTGTTGCTTATTCCCTGAATTTAAGAATTGCAAGTTATAGAAGATTGTTAGCTAGTATTCGTGCGCGAATCAGCAGTTGATAATATTTATCTTGTTCAGACTTCCGCTACGTTAAGAGTTTATATTTTGGATAAATGTGTGAGTGAAGCCCAATGATGGAGGTTGGCAAATTCTACGGAATTTTTTTTACAAGATGAAGTAAATCTCAAATACCAACCTCATTTACCCCATATGAAATTACCAAATACTAAACCTACACCACCTTCAACCATAAAACTACCAAAAGTAAAATTAAAACCTTTACCCTAATATTTGAGGTACACTTTTCTTGGAGATAATCAAACCTTATCTGTCATTATATCTTCCAAATTTACCCAAGACTAAGAGGACGTGCTTGTGATCATGCTAAGGAGGAGGATAAAAGC
Source organism: Macaranga tanarius (assembly GCA_949673435.1). Classification (NCBI taxonomy): domain Eukaryota; kingdom Viridiplantae; phylum Streptophyta; class Magnoliopsida; order Malpighiales; family Euphorbiaceae; genus Macaranga; species Macaranga tanarius. Next base: position 18,976 of record CATIWO010055647.1, on the reverse strand, counting down.
AATTGGTTGGAAAATCTCTGATATAAGAGAAATTAGTCCTTCCTATTATATGCATAATATCCTGATGGAAGATGATCATAAGCCAACCATTGAAAGGCAAAGAAGGCTCAGCCCGAATATGCAAGAAGTAGTGAAGAAAGAAGTAGTCAAGCTGCTTGATGTTGGAATCATTTACTTAATTTCAAATAGTTTATGGGTGAGTCTGATCTAGTATGTACCAAAAAAAAGAGGTATGACCATTATGGAAAATGAATAAGGTAAGCAGATTCCTACAAGGGTAGTGAATGGATGAAGGGTGTGTATTGATTATAGAAAATTGAACTCAGCTACAAGAAAATATCACTTTCCATTACCATTTATTGATTAGATTTTGGAAAGAATAGTAGGACATGCTTTCTATTATTTCCTAGATGGCTATTCAGGATATAATTAAATTGTAATAGCTTTAGAAGATCAAGAAAAGACAACATTCACATGTCCCTATGGCACATTTGCTTATAAAAGAATACCAATTGGATTATATAATGCTCCAGTGACTTTCCAAAGGTGCATGATGGCTATATTTTTAGATTTAGTGAAAGAGATTATAGATGTTTTTATAGATGACTTTTCTGTCTATAGAAATTATTTTGAATGATGTTTGGACAATTTAGGGCAAGTTTTTGCATGTTGCGAAGAAACAAATTTGGTGTTGAATTGGAAAAAATGCCATTTTATAATAGAAAAAGGAATTGTCCTTGGTTATAAGATATCAACATAAGATATTGAAGTCAATAAAGCAGAAGTGGAAACCATTGAAAGGCTTCAGTATCCCAATAATGTCAAAGAAGTTAGAAATTTCTTAGGACATGTAGGTTTTTACAGGCAGTTCATCAAGGATTTTTCACAAATCTCTAAACCTCTTTGTAAGTTGCTTAAAAAAGATTCTCCTTTTGAATTTACAGATAAATGTAAATTGGCTTTTTGACAGGTTAAAAAAAGCATTGATTTCAGCTCTTATAGTTGTATCACCAGATTGGAATCTTCCATTCGAATTGATGTACGATGCTAGTGATCATGCAATAGGAGCAGTGCTTGGCTAAAGAAAGGAGAATAAACTTCATATCATTTACTATATAAGCAAAACAGTGAATCATGCATAACTCAACTATGCAAAAACTGAGAAGGAGATGCTAGCAATAATTTTTACTTTTGACAAATTTAGATCTTATCTTCTTGGTTCTGAAGTTATTATGTATACAGATCATGCAGCATTGAAGTATCTCTTGAATAAGAAGGACTCAAAGCCAAGGCTCATAAGATGGGTGCTTCTTTTATAAGAGTTCGATATTAAAATCAGAGACAAAAAGGGATCAGAGAATCTAGTATCTGATCATTTCTTAAAACTAAAGCTAGAGCAGGATGAAGATAATGAAGAAGAACCTATCTAGGAGTTGTTTCCAGACGAGATGCTTTTAGCGATTAGAAGTATCAATGCTCATTGGTTTGTTGATATAGCAAATTTTATTTCAAGTGGGAAGTTTCCATATGAATTTAATAGTCAACAGAGGAAGAAGCTCATATATAACTCTAAGTTCTATTTGTAGGATGATCCATATCTTTGGAAGCTATGCATTAATGGCATAATAAAAAGATGTATAGAAGATGATGATACTAATTCGATATTTCAACATTATTATGGGATGGCAAATGGTGGCCATTATGGTTTACAATGAACAGCTGCTAAGATTCTTGAAGCAGGCTTCTATTGGCCTACACTCTTTTAAGATACATGAAAGTTTGTACTCAGTTTTGATGCATGTCAAATAAGTGGAAACATTTCAAAGAAGGATGAAATGCTTCAATTAGACTATCTAGAGGTAGAAATATTTGATGTTTAGGGTATAGACTTTGTGGGGCCATTTCATATGTCATACGAAAATAAGTATATACTTGATTGTGTAGATTATATATTAAAATAGGTGGAAGATCAAGCATGTGCAGTAAATGATGCAAGAGTAGTTTGCAAATTCTTGAGAGAACTCTTTTCAAGATTCGGATCATAAGTGATTGGGGAACACATTTTTGCAATAAAAACATAGAAGTATTGTTAGCTCATTATGAAGTAAAACACAAGATAACCACCCCATACCATCCACAAACAAATAGGCAAGTTGAGGTTAGTAATAGAGAATTGAATAGGATTTTGAAAAGGACACTGAGTAAGTCAAGAAAAGAATGTGGTAGGAAACTTGACGATGCTTTATAGGCATATAGAACAACATATAAAACACCTATTAGAATGTCTCTATATATGTTGGTGTATGGTAAAGCATGTAATCTTCCTATAGAAATTGAGCACAAGGCTTACTGGGCGATCAAAGCCTTAAATTATGACTTTAAGAAATCTGATGATAAGAGACTTCTATAGTTGAATGAATTAGATAAAATTTGAGAAATAGCCTACGAGAATTCAATGATCTAAAAGGAGCGCACAAAGAAATAGCATGATGTAAAAGTAAATATCAAGAAGTTCAAAGAAGGTGATTAAGTATTGCTATTCAATTCAAGGCTCAGGCTCTTCCCTGGAAAGCTCAAGAGTAGATGGTCGGGACCATTTATGGTCACCCATGCATATCCCTATAGAGCTATGGAGCTTTACAACACTCGAGGAGAAAAATTTAAAGTAAATGGGAAAAGATTAAAGTTGTATCATGGCGGCACATTGGAGATGTGAGACCCGCAACATGTAGCCTAAAATAACCCATACACGTGTCCAATTAGACAAAATTAAAAATTCTTTCAATGACATAAATACATGCCATGCACCTTCATACTTAACATATATCACATACATACAAGCAAGTGAAATAATTAATCAATAAAGCATATAATTTTTTTTAGGTCTGCGCCAAACCACTGGCGTTCGATAGTGGCTGGTAGCAGCCAGGGAGACTGGTGGTCACCAGTCACTGGTGCTCGCCAGTGGCTGGTGACAGTACCTCCCTGTTCTGAACCAAAACCTGCTCAAAATGAAACCCACATACATCACACATACACATATATTTATTGACAATATTTCTCATAAAACATGGCATAGATTGCTCAACTAATAATATACATAAGATTGGTAAATACACAACCATATATATTAAATCCCTAAAAAATCATACATGTGTTTGCATATTCTCAAACTTTATAATCCACCATTCATATGCATCAAGCATAATACGTTCTCACCATAAACACTATATATAGTTCAAAAGTGCATAATATTAACATAAAATGCAAATGGTGCATGACAATGATGATGGAAGACAGTTCACCAAGCATACCTCGGGCCCTCTAGAAGTCTAAACAATATAAGTCTCAAGCTCTATCTAACTATTTTCTGAAAAATAGTTGCAAAGGGATGAGCTTGCCACTCAATAAGTAATTACCAATATAACAATATATATATCACTTTCTAAGAACTAATTAAGTGATATATATATATATATATATATATATATATTAAGTACAAACATGATTTATACCTTAATTCCAGCACATACCAATCACATGTAGAATTCTTGCTAAACATATACCAACATATTCACAATATATACCAAGTATATACCAACATATATTTAAGGTATACCAATTACTCGTACATATCATAACTATATCAATTAATAATCATATCTAATTTCATGAATTCATCATATATTCATATTAATTAATCACATATCTTCATCAAACTAAAACTCATCATTTCTCATGAAACCATAACTCATTCTTCCATATCACAACATCAAAGTTTGGTATTCAGCCAGAACCACCTTACATACGCATTTCTCACAAGTGGTCACATATTGAGACTATCCGTTTGGCTCAGTCCCAGTCTCATATTCTCACATCCTCATATATAAATTATTGGATAGCTATACGCTCGGCTCAGTTTGCCCATCTCATATTTCATCTTTTTCTTCTATGACCACTACTGGAACTATCCGCCCGGTTCAGTTACAGATTTTACAATCAGTGGAGGCTATCTACCTAGCTCAGCCCCACTATTACATATATTTCCTCACCAATATTCAATTAATTCTCATTCTCATACACATCACATTTCAATAGCCCTATCTCACTTCACATCATATCAAGAACAGTTCATCATTTCACAATTCATATGTTCATTTTATATCTCATCACATATTTTGCTCAATTCATATTCAATAATCATACCTCACTTCACATCACATTCAATCAATCCACTATTCATCATTTCACAATCTATATAGTTCATTTTCATATCACAATTCAACATCTTCACAAATCATATGTTATTCATATCACATCTCAATAGCTTGCTTAATTCATTCATAGCAATATATTTTTCATATTCACTTCATACCTCATTCAATCATTCAATTCAACACAACACCATATTCTCATATAGCAAGTATGACTCTTGCATCTAACTCAATAAAATACAACTAAGTGCAACCCCATACTCTAGGTTCAAAGTGTCCAAATAATTCATACACAAGTCTAAAAATTATGAAAATAATACTGAAGCTAAAAATATAAGTGTACTTCTAATTTCAATTAGAATTTCTCAATTTGGACATGTGTGAAATTAAATATGGATTTTTAATTAAATCCAGACATAACAAAGCTGATAGATTGAGCACGAAAATGTTGAACTCTGCCAGTCAACTTTAACTACAAAATCAGCTCATACTCAAAACACAAAAATTGTAGAGGACACTGTAAAGTTTCCAGAGCATTAAACGTTACTTAAATCAGAGTTCTAAAACTTAAGTTATGATCAAAACAATAAGACTGATGCACATGAAAAACAGAATCTGAATTTCACACATCAAAACCAAGCTTCAATTAACCGAAATAAATACAAGGCTTACCAAATTGATGCTCAAATGGCTAATTAATCTTCTTAAGCTCCCCAAAATCCTTGCTAAATGTATAGAGAATTATCAAAATCTCCCAAAAAAATCAAGAACACTCTCCTCTTCTTCCTATAACCTAATTCTTTACACATACACTAACATATATACATATAATATCTCCACCAATCACCTTTCACCATTTACCCCCTAAGGTGTATCCCTTAATTAAATGTATAATTATCACCGCATAAAATAATACTATTAATTTAACTATATATATATAAATATCACCACAAAATCTCTACACCTCCTTAATGAGCTTGGATAATTGCCCAATAAAATACCCTTCTCTACCAACATACATATACGTAAACTTACACATCATCCATAATTAGACTCTATATGTTATAAAAAACACAATGCATGAATAGTGCTTTTAAAGTACGGGTATTATAATTCTCCCCTTCTTATAAAAATTTCATCCTCAAAATTTATTACTCAATATTTTCAAGGATTAAATAGGGTTATTTCTATCTCATCTATTCTTCCACTTCCCATGTTGCTTCTCTTGGAGAATGGTGACTTCATTTAGTCTTTACTAATTGTATTTCCCGATTCTATAACTATTTTTTCTTATAACCAATAACCTTTACTAGTTCTTCAACATAACTCGAATCATCGGTGATTTTTACTTCTTAACTTTTAATTATGTATGTAGGGTTAGATTGATATCTCTTAGTATCCTCACATGAAAAACATCATGAATTTGGGCCATTTCTAATGGTAATTCTAACTTGTAAGCCAATGGACCAATTCTTTCAAGAATTTCATATGGCCCTATATATCGAGGACTTAACTGCCCTATTTGTTTCCCTTACATTCTTGCTAAACACACTGAATAGAGAAACTCTATGTATTTCATAATTTATAAAATCATGGCTCTGATTTTTTTGTAATAATGTATTTCAATACCCGATATTATCTTTGAACATTTTTATTTAACGCTGTTAGTAAAGGCAACTTCTCTGTAATAATTTGATTTTTCACTTTCATGTCATAATCTTCTTGTAGCTTCTCTTTAATGATAGCCACTACTAGGAAGAATTTTGCCAATAATACTCACCGAACACTTCTAAAGAAGAATGTACTTTAACCATTGATTCTTTATAAGCATCAAATATAATTTCTACATATTCATTGTCTTCAATTCTTTATTAAAACATGAATAATAATAACAACCTTGAATCATAAATCGAGTACTTCTTCTCATGAAATCAAAACTATACAATATGTAATTTATTATTATCCTATCGCATCGTCACACATATTCCATTTCTTACCTTGAATCCCTAGTAGAACCCATTAAACCTCCATTACCAATTGATATAATAAGTATAAAAGCAATAGTATATGCTTCTTCTAGTTTTTCAAAACTTCATTGGCAAGCTTTACTTCATTTTCTTTATAAATAAGTGTCAAGAAAAATATTTTCTGCCATTCCAATCTCATATTTGCTGAATTTAACACTCTATTATCCACAAAGCTGTTAAAAAATATTTTTCATGTTCTTCTATGCTTGAGAAATGAATGAAAGTATCATCCACAAAGACAATCACAATTGATTCTAATACTATCGAAGAATTTTATTCATTAATGACATAAACGCAACTGGTGTACCAATTAATCCAAATAACATAATTAGAAACTCATATCATCCAATTCTAGTTTGAATACTATTTTAAAAATAAAATGTTCAATCACTTAAAATCACTAAAATCTCAATCTCAAGTCTATCTTCAAAAGCACTATAATATCTCTCAACTAATCAAGCACCCTTTTCATTTTTCAATAACGGATAATCATTCTTCATTAAGATACAATTCAATTACCTGCATCTTTTCCTCTTATAGGATGAATTGATAGCCCATATGATGAATTATTCAGTCTGACACTCTACTTTTTCTAATTCTTCTAATTTCATTGATGTGTACAAAATAATCAATATTAATGTAGCCTTTAAAATAATTTCATTTCAATTTTGTTCTTCGATGCAATAGTAATTCCAGCATTTCATCTTTGAACACATTAAGAAATTTTCTAATTATGAGTATATCTATTATCCTTGAACTAATCTTTGTCGATTCTTTAATATTAGCTTAATAATTTTCATGCTCATCTCAAACCATATGAAAAGCAAAGGGGTTGAAACCAAATAAATATGCACAATTTTCATTTACTTATCATCAACATGTAACTATACACTATCATCTTCTTTGTTGAGCTAAATTAACACACTTCCATAATAGATGACAGACTCTACCAATTTTTCCTTTTTTTTCAATCCTTTAAGTCTATCGATATTATTTTATATGATGCAATCAATTTTAAATACCACCCTTGAAGTAATATAGATTCAAAAATTGCTTTTAAGAATAATCTCATAATCCTCTTCAGTCACAAATTTGAAAATTCTTCAATTATCCCATTTTTTTAAAATTTCATTTTCAAAATGACTACTTCATAAACACTTACATTATTTTTATAGAAATATTTAATTTTTTAAAATATTGTTTTCAAAATGACTACTTTATAAATATTTATATTATTTTTAATTATAAAATTTGGAAACAAAATAACTTTTTAGAAATAAAATAAATATTAATTAATCTCAAATTTTAAAATTTAGTTTAGCGACAGATTATATTTCCATCGCTAAGTTAGCGACAAAATAGCATTTTTGTCTTTAAGTTAGCGATAGATTATGTTTCCATCACTAAAATAGCAACGGATTTATAATTCTGATTGATTCTATTTCCCTTTCTATATTAGCGACGGATTTGCATTTCCGTCGCTAATTTTGCAACCGATTTTAAATTATGTTGTCAAAATTAATGATGGATTCACAATTTTGTCGCTAATATAGCGACAGATTTAAAATTTCATCGCTATATTAAATTTATTTATATTTTTAAAAATATTTTATCTCTAAGTTCATAATTCAGTTGCTAGGCCGTCGCTATTTTACAGTGATTATAATCCGTCGCTAAATTTCATCACTAAATCGGCTGTTTTTGGTAGTGCGGGCTTACATATTTAACCACTTTATATCCATATGGTAGAATGTGTACCTAGTCCCAGACAACAGCTATACACACTCACCAACCCTACATCTATAAGGTAAAATGTGCAACCGATCCCTGGCAACAACTATACACATCTACTAGTTTATATCTATAAGATAATCTGTGCATCTAGCCCCTGACATCGGCTACACATATTGACCAACTTATATCTTTTAAGGTAACATGTGTACCCAGATTATGGCATTAGCTATACATATTTACTAGCTCTGCCATGTCCTTGACATGGAATTATTAACTCTTAGTGCTATCTGTGCTTAGTATTATATCATTTTCTAAGAGTTCTCATGTTTGATGTCATTGAAGCATTTTATATCTTTAGTCTTTATATCGAAGACTTGAATACTTTCTGTATTCACTTAGAATTTGGATTTTATAGCATTCTCACTTTAACTTCTCTATTTCTTAAGTTATGAAATCATATATACTATAAATTCAGGTTAAATACAAGTAAAAAATAACTCAAAATAATATTTTGGACCACTGAGGCGTCGGCTCAGTGCAGAGGCACCACCTCTGTGCTGAGGCCTCGCCTTATCACCTTCAAATCATTGAAGCACTGCCTTATTAGCCTAATGAGGCATCACCTTAGTGCCCACTGAGGCAACACCTGAGGACCTGAAAAGGGCTGAGGCGCCACCTCATTGTACTGCTACAACATTCAAATTTTCAGCAAAAAGAATAAAAACACCTGAAATTAATCCAATCAATTCAAAGATTTAAGTAAAATAAAGAAAAAAAGGAAATCCACTCACAGATTGTCGGCTCCTCCTTTTTTTTTTTTTCTCTTACTTTTGGTTACTTCTTCTTACTCTTTCTGTTTCCTTTTTTTTTCCTGCCTTAAGTCACAAATACGGCAGTTTAGCCATATTCTCCCTTAACTTTATTTTTTTCAATTAAGTCTTTCCTCCAAACTTATTTTCATTACAATTTAGTCCTGACCCAAAGTAATTTTAATTATTCTGGTGCGAACATGACAATTCTCCCTCTCTAAAAAGAATTTTATCCTCGAAATTTAAAGAATACTCATCATATTATTACTAAAAATCTATTTACATTAATATTTATCTTTCTCTTCATTATGACCATAATTATATTCTTCAAAATTCTCTACATTACAATTCAATTTAACAATTTTCTTATTTAAATTCTTGTATTAATAAAATACATATTTCTTATCAATAGCAACTATTTAACCATCATATCTCAAAATAAATGGTTTCTTAATTCGTAGACTTCAAAACCACAATTATAATTAACATAAATAATGTTAGAATAATTAACCTGCAAGTCCTTTTCGAGATGGTCCTATATTCGCACTTGCTTTATTTTGCACCCCTCCTAGTTCATTGGGGTTTGGGGATCTACCTCCCCTCATTGAGTGTAAAGCACTTGATTCTAGCACCCTTAGCTCTATTAACACCTTCTTTGGACAGTCACAAGCATAGTGCTCTATCTCACTACACTGATAACACTGCACTCTTGTGTGTCTAACATAATTTTCCATATGATGACTTTTGTATTCATTACACTATGACATTGCATATGTATTTTCAATATTTGCTTGTCCAGGTGGTGCCATCGGTTGCCTTACCAATGCTTGACTTCTTTGAAGTTTACTATTTCCTCCACTTTTAATATTTTCTTCTAAACCAAAGGTAAATTTCAATTTTTTATTCTCATTCCAAATTGGTTGTTCAACTCCTTTTATTGCTTAACTTCTTCAATTTCCTTATTTAACCTTTTTTACTCCATGGCTTTCTCAACCCAACTTTTAAAAGGTTGTACCAGCATAAAGATGAACCTTTCCATATAGAAATACGTGCAATCCATCCCTAAACTTCTTACTTTTCATCTTTTTTATGGAATACATATCATTTGTATATTGGTACAAATCTTCAAACTTGTTAGTATATTCCCTGACAGTCATTGAACCTTCTACCTAGTTTACAAAAGATGCTTTCTTTTGCTTCTGAAATGTCTCAGTCAAATACTCCCTATTGAACTCCTCTTTAAATACTGGCCAAGTGAAAGCTCTTATATATAAATTTCTTAATCATCAGCTTTATCGAATATGAGGCCATATACGTTACTCATCTTCTCTTCATCACTTAATTATAATGTAGTAAAAGCCTAATCTACAGTCTTAACCCACTTGTCAGGCTGACCAAAGTCTAAAGTACTAGGGAAGTCATATACACCAGACTTTTTAGCATGTTCGATAATGTCTCTCGATTTCTTATACCTTTCTCTCTCTGGCATTACCGTTGCCATTGTATGTGCTAAATCAGTAGCATCTATATGTACTACTGGTGGTGCTTGCTAATTTGGCCCGTTCACTGGCATCATTGGCTACGGTGGTTAGTAGTTATTTTGCACTCTTCTAGGCACATTCTCAAAAATTGAGATGGAAGCAGCCAGTACCAAACTATTTTATTGACTATCTATTTAAGCATTACGCATTTCATTCCTCTTATTGCCAACTGATGCTAATGATGGAGGTGATGCTTGTGGAAATACTCAACCCCTAATTAAGATATCAACTAACTCAACTATCTCAGCTCTATTATCCTGGATGCTAAGTCCTCTACCTCTACCATGTCCATGACCGTGATCTCGACCTTGACCTTCTATATGATCGACCACCTCTAGTTTCTTGCTATCTTTCTAAAATTAAAAATTAACATAATCAATTACCATCAAAACTTATATCATCACTAATATCAATTAAATTTAATATTTCTTAATGCCTACAAAACCTAATAACCTAGAGCTCTGATACCAGTTAATGTAACACCCCTCCCTACCACACCTCTACAAGAATATCCATCTGGCAGTGGAATGAATAGAAAGAGACATTACCTAAGGAAAATTAGAAAGAATCTCTTAATAATATTATTATAAAATGATAGTACTAAATTCAGTTATGAATAACCATGTTCATTATATTTCTAAGAATTTTATTTGATGGCAATTAGCTTACGATAGTATAACAAACAAATATTTTCTTACACTTAAATACATTAGTGTCACCATACCATAAATCAATTCCTTAATATAACTATGAAAGTGCTGGTTATTATACAATGGATTTTAAAATAAAATAGCATAATAAGTTCTAGTATTCCTCTCTCTCTCAACGTCTAGAGATCTCCGCCTCGGCCACTTTATAGATCATCGTAGTCCACCGCCCTGCCATCTCTCAACTACTAGCTAAATAAGTACTATCCATCTATACTGAAAATTATAAAATATAAAGAGTGTGAGTAATTTCATAAGAAAATTACCAGTGAGTGTACGAAAATAACTATGGAACTCAATTATAAAGGATTTCTTAATCCACAATCGAATAATTAAAGCAATAATAAACAAATAAAACTTAAAATAAGTTATTAATATTCAATAATTTCTAAGATCTAAATTAATATATATATCTGGTCCCAGGCAGCAGCCATACATATATATAGAATATGGTCTTATATTTATAAGAGAGAATGTATACCCGGCCTAAGACAATGACTATACACACTTATATACTTAACCACTCACATCCACAGGGTAGAATGTGCACCTGACCCCAAACAACGGTTATACACACTCACCAACCCTACATCTATAAGGTAAAATATATACCCGGCCCCTAGCAACGACTATACACTTCTACCAGTTTATATATATAAGGTAACATATGCATCCATCCCCTGGCATCAGTTATACATATTTACTAATTTACATCTTTTAAGCTAACATGTGTACTCTACCCCTAGCATCGGCTATACACATTTACTAGCTCTGCCATGTCCTCGACACGTAATTACTAACTCTGAGTGCCATTTGTGCTTAGCATTATATTATTTTCTAAGAGTTCTCATGTTTGATGTCATTGGAGCATTTTATATCTTTAGTCTCTATATAGAAGACTTGAATACTTTTCATATTCACTTAGAATTTGGATGTTATAGCATTGTCGCATTAACTTCTCTATTTCTTAAGTTATGAAATCATATATACTACAAATTTAGGTTAAAAATAAGTCAAAAAACTCAAAATGGCATTTGGACCACTGAGGTGTCGGGTTAGTGCAGAGGTGCTACCTCTGTGCCCACTGAAGCATCACCTTATCACCTTCAAATCACTTAGGCTTTGCCTTATTAGCCTAATGGGGTATCGCCTTAGTGCCCACTGAGGTGCCGCTTAAGGGCTTGAAAAAGGCTGAGGCGCCGCCTTAATGAAATAAGACGTCGCCTTAGTGCAATCAAGCACCATCTAGTCGCACTGCTGCAATGTTCAAATTTTCAATAGAAAGAATAAAAACACCTGAAAACAATCCAATCAATGTAAAGATTTAAGAAAAATAGAGAAAAGAAGGAAATCCACTCATATAATGTCGACTCCTCATTTTTCTTTCTTTTTCTCCTTCTTTCACTTGCTTCTTCTTCTTTCTTCTGCTTTCTTTTTTTTCCTTAAGTCACAGATATGGCGATTTAGTTGTATTCTCCTTTTAGCCCCTCAACTTTATTTTTTTTAATTAAGTCCTTCATCCAAACTTATTTTCATTATAATTTAGTTATAATCCAAAGTAAGTTTAATTATTTGGGTGCGGACATGACATGTAACTTCTCATTAAATTCAATTTCTTTTTTTGCTGAAATCTCTATAACTTGTTTTTCCACTTCTATTTGGATTCGTGCATTGATGCGCTATTTTCATCAAGTATGTCATTGAAACAATGCTGCCTACCAAAAGCACCACTTTTAAAAGATGGAGGCCCTTCTGCTATACCTTTTTAGTACCCTAATTTATGACCAAAAATTATTATATAATCCTCAAATATTGTAAGATTATCAACTCCATGTTACTCCACTTATGCATTGTGTAAATCCAAGAGTTTCTTATATGCATCCTCAGCCTCTCTGTCCACCCAACTACCATTCTTTCTACTTCTTTACTTCTCAAAAAGCTTTATATATTCTAGTTTTTGAACATTCATTTCAATATTTTCTTTTAATGGTGGAGCACTTCACTATCAAATAATAAATAACTTTTACACATAGTCAATAATAAATGAATATAAATAAATTATTAGAAAAAATTAACAAATAGTTATTTAAATATTTTTTGGACTGACAAATACCATTTCATATATAATTCTTAAAATGGATTTTGTGTCCACACAAGCAAGCATCTTTTGCTTATCTCTATTCCCAATATTTGTTTCACTTACATGCTTCATTTTATATAAAATTTTAAAATTATTAACATAACAATAATAAATTTCTTATACCTGAATTAAAATCAAAATGTAGTTAAGTTATAGTTGCACTTTGTAATATCCTGCTAAAGAAATTAACCGACTTACAATAAATAGGATTAGAAAATAAGTTTTGAGGACCTATTAGGTTATTAAGTGATACTAGAGGGAATAAGTAGTTATTTGGTTAAAAAAAAAAAGAAAGGCACTATAGCTCTTCGTCTTCCCTACATTCCTTCTTCTTGTTTTTATGGTTTCCATTAATAAAATTTTTCTTTTATTTTCTTCTTCTTCTCAAGCTTTCATATATCAACCTCCATTCTTCTTTAAACTTCTCATTTCCAAATCAAGATTTTGACGAATTATAAGCATTTTTTAGGTAATTAAAATTATTTGTTTTAATTCTAAACTTTTAATTTTTATTAGAATTTCATATTTTGATAGTTTGTTTAAGTTAGGGGCTTTAGATAGCTTGAATTAGACCTTTGTAAGTGTATTTTCCTTTAGGATGTTGTGTTAGTATGGAAACATGTTGAAAATGATAAAAAAAAAAAGAGTAAAACATAGTTTTTTGATGTTGTAGTTCATTTACAGACTGATCAAGCAATGCCTCAACACTAAAGAGGCGCCTCAGTGTGTTGAGGTGGCACCTGAGCACTGAGGAGACGCTTTAGTGAGCTGAGGTAGTGCCTTAGTGATGAGGAGGGGCCTCAGTGGCTATGCAACACCTTAGAACCCCATCAAAAGCTTTTTCGGACTATTTTTAGAGCTGTAGACCATGCCATTCTACTATATATCAACTAGGTTAAGTAGAATATAGATAGAAAACTTATAATCTTATGTTTTTACTTCTTAAATATTAGGAGTAGATCCAGTCACAACTATAGAGCATAGGTTAGAGCCAACTAGCTAGTTCTTTATTTCAACAAGCTCATGTGAATGGCTAAGCATATAACTTTAGTTTTTAAAATTATATGAGGTTGACTCCTATGCCATATGGGCTTGGTCAATTGACTTGCCTCCATAAATTATTAACATTCATAGTGGCTAAAGATAATGAAGTCTTTAAGCACAGTGGTGGACTTGGTGAAATATAAGCCCTGAACCATTTGCAAGAAAGCTTGACAATTATGAATCTGAGGTGTGTGAAAGATCAGTGTCTGAGTTTACAACAGCTGATTTAAAAGAGAAGCAACACCTTCGAGTCCTAAAACTAGCATGGAAAATGGGTTGTCCCTTTTATGGTAATGATAAGACTAGTAGTGAAGTTGACAATGAGGATGGGATGTCACTATAAGAGCTATGCCCACACCTCAATATGAAATAGCTATATGTGTTCGGGTACGGATGGCTCGTGTTTCCTCAATGGGTTTCTTCCCTCACTAATTTGGTCAATCTTCAAATTGACAACTGCAAATAATGTAATTGATTTCCAGCGTTAGATCAATTTCCATTTTTTAAAAAAATGGAAATTAATAATGTAGTGGATTTGGAGTATATTAAGATTAGGTTGAATATGAATTGTGTGGAATAGTTACTATTCTTCCCTTCACTTGAGAAACTCTGGCTCAGAAATTGCCCAAATCTAAAGGGATGGCAAAGAGATACACCACCTCTTGAGCCCGAGTTACTACAATTTCGATGTCTTGATTATTTAGAGATCTATTCTTGCCCTAATTTCACTTCAATGGTACTCATTCCTTCTGTACAAAAATTGGTATTGGAAAATGGAAGTATGAAACAGTCGAAGGACATATTGAAGATGAACATTTAAATGCCACCATCTACATCTTCTTCTCTATATGCTTCTTCCTTAGAATCTCTTTTTTATCTCTCAATTAAAAATTTTGGTTATTGATAATATAGGGGATCTGGAATATTTGCCAGAGGAGTTATCGTAACACCTCAAACCTCAATTCTCTCCAAGATCTCTAAAAGCTTCAAATTATAAACATGTCCAAATTGGCTCCCCCCCCCCCCTCCAAAGTTGCTTCTTTTAGTGCGTACTCTATGCAAACTTCAGATCAACTGCTATCCAAATTTGATGTTTTTTTTTATGTGAACCAGTAGTATTCAGATTTTATTGGATTCTGACTAATTCAATTTGACTCAAGTAGAACCACAAAGGTGAAAAAAGTCTCCTAATAACTATTTAACGTGACTGGGTTCACTAGAACTTGAACTCGAAAATTTATTACCTAAATGGATGGGCAGCCTCAGCAAATTATTTTATTGAAGGTTCCCTTCAGCTGTCAGAAAGATGCAGAAACAACATGGCTATACTGATTGGCCAAAAATTGCACACATCTCAAACATTGGAATGGACGAAAACTGGATTCAATTCAATGGCACGTACAAGCTCTCTGATTAGACTTTTGTTCGAATACGTCCTTCTAGCCTTCAATAGTCATAAAATTTCAACTCATTTTATTTTATTTTTTTGGTTAATTGTGTGATATTTGCAATTTAATGATATTTTATAAATTTATGCACAATCTTTTAATTTGTTTAGTTCTATGCCTCGGTTGAAAAACTAGCAAAATCTTACTCACATGGCCATAAAAATAATTTGAGTTGGATCATGTAAAAACTATGTCAAAACACACTATTTTGACTATTTGAAAAAATATACATTTTTTAATACTTTTTACAGTTTAATAATGACCTATTAATTTTCGATATATATATATATATATATTATTTTTTTATGCATACTTTTCAATTAAAAATTAAAAATTAAATTTTACAAAAATTAAACAGTTTAATTTTTAAATTTTATTTAAGTAAAATAAAATTAAATAAAAATTTTATATCAATTATTACTTGAAAAATTTTATATAATTATTAAAAAATCATAAGCTTTTTTAAAATACTAATAGAAATTAATTAAGTTAACTAATAAATAATTCTTTTGACTAATATATAGGACTAAAAGTAATAATTTTTCTAATTAATAGTGCTTCTTTGTCAATAAAAATTTTTAGTACTTAATTGTTAAAATTTTCTTTTAATAACTATACAGAAGCAGTAAAAAGCTATCTCTTCTAGTCCTATTCATTACTTTAAAAAAATTATTAGTTAATTTTTAAAATTTTATGTTTGAGTTCTCAAACTTTTGAAAAAAATAATTTAATATTTTAGAATGTAATTAATTTCTATTAGTATTTTAGAAAATCTTATGATTTTTAATAATTGTATAAAGATTTTAAAGCAATAAATAAAATAAACATTACTATTTAATTTTTTAATTACATAAAATTTTAAATTTAAACTATTTAACTTAAATTATTTTTAAAATAATAATTTAACTTAAAATAATAAAAATAATTATTAATTTTTCAGGTAACAATTGAATTCTCATTACTTAAAAATAATTAACGAAAACAATAATTTATTAAATTTAAAAATTTAGTTATGAATTATCATTAATTGAAAAATCATTTTACACGTATTAATATATATATATATATATATATATATATATATATATATATATATATATATATATATATACACACATTAAACGAAAAATTAAAAAAAAAAATTATGTGTATCAATTTGTCAAAATTGTAAAAAATATCAAAGATTGTGATTTTTTGCAAATAGTCAAATGGTGCATTTTGATGTGGCGCATAGGTGAATCAACTCATATCATTCGGGTGGCCACATTAGTAAGATTTCATTGGATTTTCAACTCATATATGAATTGCAAAAGATTATAAAATTTTGCATAAATTTGTTAAAATTAAAAAGATATATTTAAATTATAAAAACGGATAAAATTCATCTATTTTTTTATAATGATAATCATGTGGACAAATGTGTTGCCATGTTACTTTATTGCATTCTTTTCCCTAATTTCCTTTTCCTTCTTTTTCTTATGATTCACTTCTATGCTCCCAATACTCAGATACCTAAGTGGGATATCTCGGAGGGCAGGTCACCTGGTGCCATTGGTTTTAGAGCATGAACGGCTGGCCTGGGAACTTAACGATTTTGCCAGAGGTAGAGAATACATGGATTATGACTGATTTCAGTGAGTATTCAATTTAACTGCATATTCTAGGATAGGAAAATTATCATATGATTCTGATAGCAGAGTTTGTAGATATGCATGGATTTAGGCTTTTTACAAAAAAAATCATTCCCTTTCTTTATGGTTGTTTAGTGATATTAGTTGTTGCTTTTGATTTTCTGCAGTTTAATTGCATTATGACTTGTCCAAGATCAGAGCGATGAATCTTCTGCAATAAAACGGAAGTACTTCCATGGAAGAAGTTCCAATAGATATTTTGAATCTGTAGCCTTTTCATGATAATGGCATATCCTCTAACTCTATTATTAGAAAAGCTAGGACCAAAATTTATACTCACTGTTGCTCTCATGCTTATATTTCGCAACAGAATTGTTGACAATGCTAGTAAGCGCCTTGGTTAGCAATGTGATGAACTTCCTTATCGCCTGCTAACTAATGATTCTTGTTATATTATTCTCAAAATGTAATGCAGTGTTGGTCTCTAGCCTGTTGGAGGGTCACAGTACAAATAATATGAATATCACCATTCAGGAAATCCTATGGGATTCACCAATGTAGATGATCGACCTCAGTGCACTACAACATGAGTTCCCATGGGCCCAAAACTGTTCATATTAAAAATTGATGGAAGATGAATTCGATTGGATAGCCGCTACAGACTCTGATTAGAAGGAAAAAATTTGACCTCAGGTAAAGTTCTCCAAGGTCGGCTATATCGGGCGCTGATTTATGTTGGTGGTTGAATAAGGCCAAAGGATTTCTCAAAGTCTCTATTGTCACTGCCATATATTGGTGCTTCATGAAACGCCATGGCTGGACAACATTCGAAGGATATGTTAAAAATTCTTGGGATCACGATTTGGAGCGTTCAAGTGAGAGAAATTCTCAAAAGCGTTATCCACTGGTGTTTGAGAAAGATATTCTCAAACTTTGGGAACTGAGGAACTATTAGATTCTTAAACTTTGGGAATCTGATGATACCAAACTCATTTTCTCCAAAATATAAAGTGATCATTGCTTTTAAACTTGGAGCTCTCACGCTTCGAAGCATATTGCTCAGGTTTTCATAGCCAATAGGAATCATAGGAGATCGATGAAGGAAAGAAAAAGTAGCAGTATTGAGCCAACTAAGAACCCCCATATCACAATGATAGAATTTGTTGTGGATGTGTCATCACCCTGAGTCATCATAAGACTTAAACCAGAACTGCATGTATCTGAGTTAATACCTTTGTTGTATTCCATTAAGTAATGCGTCATAAATTTCAAGTTTTGTCAAGGTTGATGGATGCAAGTCTACTTGAATATGGTCCTCACCTTGCTTGTCATTAACTATAATCATATAGTCTTTATAAGTTGGCTTCCTTGCTTCTTCTGTCCAGCCAATTATATCAGCCGGTGAAGGGTCAGCTTGAGCGCTACCATAACCGTGTCAGATTAAACTTCAAGTTCATCATTGAATCAGGTCCCATGCTTTTTGCTGTTATTTTTATTCTTAACTGCTTCTGCTTCTTCAAGTGTGTACAGCAAATGTGTCTGCTACCACTACTGTTGTGACTCCGGTGTAAGTTGATTCTTAATCTCGATTCATTCGTCTTGGATTTTAACAGGCAAGTCTTTAGAAATTTATAGCGATTAGCTCATCAATGAGTGAACTCGGAAGGCAAGATAGGATCCA
>CATIWO010055594.1:0-15174 GCA_949673435.1 Macaranga tanarius | reverse complement strand
ATATCTAAAATAAAATAAAATAAATAAATAAGTTCCTTAAGCGAGATGGAGCGTAAAACGCACTCGTACATGTACTCCAATGCTCTATAAAGGGTATGAGTATCCAAAGGACTTTATTGAGGTATCCACATTGAGTAATATGAAAAGGTGGGGGATACTACAATAGGGAAAGTATAAGGAATAAGTTATGTGCCTTTTAAGTGTTGTTAATGAAAGAACTACGTGAGTGTTAGTGTTTCATGCCTATTTTTATTTTTCTTGATTGTTAATCATGTTGTTTCATGAATTCAACGAGAGAGTTTGCTCTTCACTTGGTAATTATTATGTTCTTGGTTATGAGTTATTGCTTTGATTTTCAGTTTTTAAACTTTGTATTAAGGGGAGAGTAGGATGGTTCATCAAGTTAAGAACTACTCAGGATATTGATTCTTAATATGAATAGGTTGTTCTCTTGTTTTGCTTGAGGATAAGCAAAGGCTCAAGTGTGGGGGTATTTGATGAGTGTGAAAAATACTTGTTTTAAGCACTCTATTTTATTGCATTTTAGGCTTAGTAGTTACATTAGTTAGTTAGTTTTTAGTTAATTCAGTTAATTTTATTATTTTGTCTTAATTAGTAGGATTTAGTTATTTTTAGATAATTTCTTTTGTATTTTATTTTATAGGATGCATTGGGATGAAGATTGGATAAATTCTTGAAGTTTGGATAGGCTAAAGACTCAAGATAAGGAGTTATCTACGTTGGGGATGAGCACGGCCGTGCTTAATTGTTGCATGGCTATGCCTGAGAGTGTTTTTGGCCATGTTACAGAGTGGCACGGCCGTGCAAAAATCGAGCACGACCGTGCACTACACAAAGATCAGCAACAAGTTGTCTCTTGCGCAGCCATGCCATTTTCTTGCACACCCATGCCTGACTTATGTGGCAGCCCACGAGATGATAATTTTTAGCTTAAGATTAGATAGATAGGGACTTATCTTTAGTTTTTTATTAGATAGAGTTTGAGAGGGATTAGATTACCTTTCTTACTAGGACTTTGGGTCTATAAATAGGACCATTTCATGTTCATTTAAGGGTTGTTCCTAGTTCTAGTTCTAGTTCTAGTTTTTGTTTTTGTTCTTATTTTTAGTTCTTGTTTTTATTTTTGCTCATATTAGAATAGGATTTGGTTTTGAAGACCGAAAGGCAAGCTTTCTCTACACTTTGGTGAAGGGAGTTTTCTTGTTAACTTTTCTTATTATTCATCATGATTGGAATTGTTTTCTTCATTTCTTCATCTCTTTCTTTTTTTTTTTAATATGAGTGGCTAGATTTCTTTTTAAGGTTCTTATTCTGAATTGACCATGTGTTTATTGTGATTATTGTTAGGTTGTTAGTTTTAATTCATTGGTTATTGTTATGCTTAATGTCATTTTGGGCCTGGCCAACCTAAGATTGAATTGACACTATAGGCTTAATCGAGAGATAGGTTCGGTAGAAAATGGCAATGACCTATTGATTGCTTAGTTAGTTGAGAGACAATTAAGTGAATCAATATTGATTAAAGGTTGTGTTTAAAATTGGAATTAAAAGGCATTAGGTTGGTGAGAGCCGGTTAACTTAATATTGATTAATCTTTAATTAATTATAGGTTTATCTGAGAGAAAAATCTATAGTTCTTTAGATCCCTTTAAAATGAATTAAAACTAGTGTAGACCTAGTTGTGTAATCAATCCTTTGAAATGGTCAATTAAGAATAAGGAACCCTTGCTTTCAAAATTGCAATTGAATTTTTGTTTTTACCTTTCTTAATTTAGTTTCATTTCTTTGAATTTCCAAACTCTATTTCGTTGTCTAAACAATCAAACATTGTGAGTATTGCAGTATTCAACCTACAATCCCTATGGGACGATATCTTTATTTACTACTTGATATAATTCTGTACGCTTGCGGATTTATACACATCATACCACCTGGACAAGCAGATGTTGGAAAAACATATGCAATATTATGGTGTAATGAGTGCAAAAGTCATCATACGGGGAATTATAGTAGATGCATAGAAGTACGGTATTATGAGTGTAATGAGATAGGGCACTATGCTCATGACTATACTGAGAAGGTGTTAGCAAAGCAGTTGGAGCAAGGATCAACTACTTTATTCTCAATAAGGGGAGATAGACCCCCAAACCCCAACAGAGTGCAAAATGAAGTAAGTGTAAATGAAAGACCATCTCAGAAAGGACCTGTAGGTCAGTGAGCTAGTGTGGTCGGTAATGCTCAGCAAGCTAGAGGGTTTTATAGTAATTGAGCAGGAAAAGAATAAAAGCACTTATTGCGATATAATATATATAATTAATTTATAAAGTGGACTCTATCTATGATAGATGTAATCATAATTTTAAAGTCTATGAATAAAGGAAGCATTTATCTTAAGATATGATGGTTAAATTAACGGTAATTGCTATAGATAAAAAACATGTATATTATTAGTACAAGAATTTAAATGAGAAAATTGTTAAATTAAGTTGTGATGTAGAGAATTCTTAAGAATGGAATTATGGATATAATGTTTAGTGAAGAGAAGGATAATGATTAAGGTAAAGAGATTTTTAGTAATAATATGATGAGTATTCCCTGAATTTCGAGGATGAAATTCTTTTTAGAGGAGGTGAATTGTCACGTCCGTACCCAAATAATTTAAATTATTTTGAGTTAGGACTCAATTGTAAGGAAAATAAGTTTAAAGAAAGGACTTAATTGAAAAATATTAAGTTGAGGGACTAAATTATAATTTGGTACAAACCGCCATTGATATGGATAAGAAGTAGAAGAAGAAAAAAAAGAGAGAAAGGGACGCTGCTGCAGCCACAGGAGGAAAGAGAGAAGAGGAGGAACCGACGTTTTGGTGAGCAGACTTCTTTTCTTTAATCCTTTTACTTCTATATTTATTTTTGGTGAATTTATGATTGATTTAGATTGAAAATTTTGTATATGTTGAAGATTTAAAAATTTGAACATTACTAGTGCGATCAGGCGACGCCTTAGCCCTTTTTAGGCCCTCAGGTAATGCCTTAGTGAGCGATAAGGTCATACCTCAGCAGGCGATAAGGCGGTGCCTTAGTGGCATGCAGTCGATAAGGCGACACCTCAGTGGCCACAGAGGCAGCTCCTCTGCACTATGCCGATGCCTCAGTGGTTTAAAATGCTATTTTGAGTTATTTCTGATTGGTGTTTAACCCAGATTTATAATATATATGATTTACGATGTAAATGAAAAGTTTTGAATGATCAGAAACATAAACAGATTTGAAAATATACTAAAATTTTAAAATGTAATATTGTGTCTGGGACATAGCAACTCACAAAAAAATGATATCATGTTGAGCATTAATGTATATGATATCAAGAGGTAGTAAGTCCATGTTAGAGACATAGCAGGGTTAGTAGATGAGTACAGTCGTTGCCTGGGGCCATGTATACATCTTACCCTGTAGAGATAATTGGTAAATACATATAGTCGACGTCTGGGCCGGATATACATGTTACCATATTGATAAGAACTGATAAATGTGTATCGTCGCTGCTAGGGTCCGGGTGCACATTTCTAAATATAGAGTTAGTGAGAGTGTATAACCATTTCCTGGGGCCGAGTACACATTCTACCCTATGGAAGTAAAGTAATTATATTGAAAAATATGTATAATTGTTTCCAGGGGCTAGGTACACATCTTACATTTTGAACGTAAGATGATAGTATGCATAGCCGTTGCTAAGAACTGGGTGCATATTTTACTTTGTAAATATAAGATCAAATCCAAGGTATATGATTATCTGTTGCCTGGGGCCAGATACATTTATTAATTTGAATCTTAGAAATCATTTGAATATCTTTAGTAAATTATAATATGTTGTGTATTACATGAGAAAATCTTTTTAGAAAGGGAGATTTGATTGAATTGTTTAAAAGGAAACAACGAAGTTTAACTTCCGGAAAGTTGGTTTTGAATCTTTAAAGGATTATTTTAAATGATTCTTATGAATTAATTATGAACTTATTTAATTTTTATGGTTAAGCTGTAATATTATTTTTGTTCACTCACTGAGTATTTTCTTGTGAAAATACTCACCACTCATTTTTATTAAATTTTATTTTTAGAGTTGAGTAGCTGTTTGGAAGATAGCTAGATATATATATATATATATATATACGATAAGAGAAGCAGAAGCAGTGAAGAATCTCAAGAATATTGTATAGTTAGGATATTGGGTAATTGTACGATATCATTTAAAACAACTGTAAATTAATGATTTGTACTGTGAGAATTGTGTATAATGGTGATGGAGAAATGATAAAATGTATTATATTTATATGATTTAAGAGATATCTAGTTGATGATCAGATAAAGAAGTAATACTCGACCACATCGGTACTTAAGTTAGGAAAGTTAAGTGTGCGACCTTCTAACAAGGGTAGTAGTGGGCTCGGGTGTTACAGGAACAATCGACTTGTATCTTTTATAATGATCCAAATCTGTAAGAGTTCTACTAAGAATAACTTTTCTTTTATCTATATTAAGTAGTAATTAGTTCTTGAACTAAACATTGGATCATGGTACATCTTACTTTGAGCTTTATTATTGTCATCACTTATACTTAAGTTGCTATGACTTTCTTTATGGCTTAAGCTCTCATCAATATCACTATTACCATGACTTAATATATCCCTACAATCATTCTCAATAGAAATTGAAGGGCTAAAGTGTCAATTTACCCCTTGAACTTGGGTGTGATGGCTAATAAACCTATAAATTAACTTTCTTGCCAATTATCTCACCAACTTGGCAAATTCGATCAATAAGTACAGATTACCATTACAGCAAAGTTCAATCTAGTCCAAAACAATTTTTTTTAAACTAATTCACCTCAAAACTCTTATATATTGACTAATTATATCTAATTCATCAAAATTTACAATATATAAGATATGAATTAGTAAAAATTAAATTTAAAATTTTTTTTTTTTTAGAAACGAATATTTATTTTAAAATATAAAATGTAAAAATATGATTAATTTTAAAATTATTTAAAAAATGAATGAAAATGATCAATTATTTGTTAAATTTCAAAACTAAAAAATTAAGTTGCATCTACTCAACTTTTTTTATTGTAATCGATAAGTACTCGTGCTTATAATTAAATAACTATGAATGTAGTTTTTAGAAATCAATAAATTTAAAAATTTTTAATTTTATGACTATTAAGAATTATAAAAGTGTGTGAGTAAAAGTAAAAGATTGAAAACATCAAAAATTTTAAATATATATAAATATAAATCATAAAATATTATCTTTGACATATTAATTTTTAATTTAAATTATATATTTACCTTAAAAAATAGATAAAAAAATAAGAAAATAATAAATCAAAATTATCATTTAGTTTTAAATTTTAAATTAAAATAATTAAATTGCATATATTCAAGTTTTCAATTATAATTGAATAATACTCACGTATATAATAAATAATTATAAATATAATTTTAAAAATCTTTAAATTTAATCCTTAATTTTTCATCTATAGATATTAATAGATATAAAAAGTACATGAGTAAAGATAAGAGATTGAGAATATCAAAATTTTAAATATATATAAAGTAATGAAGAAATTTTTTAAAAAAAGTTCATTTAATTAAATGTGACATAAATTAAATCTAATTACTAATTTATAAAATATTTTGGGTGAATTGGATATAAAAATGACAATGTGACCTATCCACATGAAAAAGTGCAATTTTTTTTAATAATATAATAAATTTAAATGTACTCCAAAATTATTATTTTTAATTAATTGGGATTATAATTTCTACAGTCCTAAAAGTATGGTCGATTTCATAATTTAGTCTTATAAAAAAAATTTTCACAATTAAGTTCTAGAAATTTTTAATATTTCACCGTTATGTCTTGTATATTAAGTGAGACAGAATAAAAAGTACATGACTAAGAAAAAAGAGATTGAGAATATCAAATTTTTAAATATATATAAAGTAATGGAGAATTTTTTTTTAAATAAATGTGACATAAATTAAATCTAATTACTAATTTATAAAATATTTTGGGTGAATTGGATATAAAAATGACAATGTGACCTATCCTGTAGCACCCTCCAGGTACCACATATAAGTGTCTAAACGACATATCAATAAGTTTCATAAAAATTTTCTCATCATAAAATATATGCATTTATATAAAACTTTTGTCTAATATACATTGTCCTTATATGTATATATATAACTTGATATCAAAATAAATATATGGTTTAAATACAAAATCCTTAAATGTGATGATGATGATGCTTGTGAGGATGAAGATGTCGACACCAAGCCTGTCTTTGATCCACCTGAGCTCACAATGAAATACACTTCAAGCTTCTATCAAGCACGCACCTCTAGCAAGTCTATCTATTACCTGAAAACCACAATTGTAAAGGAATGAGCTTGCGACTCAATAAGCAATTGATAATATAATCATATGTATAATTCTCCTCAAGAACTAATTAAGAAAAATACACAATATACATTGAAACACATCAAACCACAAAAATTCAGCATACAGTACTTGCACGGCCATGTCAAAATCATGCATGGCCGTACCTGAAACTTGGTTTTTCAGCTCTAGGCATGCACGGCCGTGCCAAAAATGGAGTATGGCCGTGCCTGATTTGATGATTTTCCTCTCTGGATGCGCATGGCCGTGCGTAAAAGTGGCATGGCCATACACCCTACCTGCATGGCCATATATAAAAGTGGCATGGCAATGCTAGAATCCTGAATTTAAATCCTGCATATGCACGACCGTATTTCAACACCATATGGTCGTGTCTAACAACCTGAGTAATATTCAAAACATTGCATAAAGATGTCTAAACATCAAAACTCCATTAAAGGTGAAACATATAAACCAAATCATACCATTTCAAACAATCCACAATCTTAATAATCACAACCATACTTCACATTCAACATATATGTAATCATAATGTAACAATGCATGTTATGCTGGTTAGTTATCCGGCCGGAGTTATCAATATACGTTCACACACGTTGCTCACATATACCTCACTTTTACTTTATTCATCACATATTTCATATTTTTAATATAATTGGCCATTTCTGAGACTCTCTGCCCAGCTCAGTCTCAGAATCTCATACATTTACATTTCTCACATCAATAGCCACATCTGAGACTCTTTGCCCAGCTCAGTCTCAGTTTTCAATTCAGTGGAGGCTCTCTGCCCAGCTCAGTTTCCACAATCACTAGTTTTCCTCACATTTCTCACATCAATCATTATACACATGCATTCATTATTCTCAACAACAATACATGTATACCCATACCACCTCAAGTGGCTTACATTATTCACAATTCAATATCCATTTCTTTTCTAATCATTCCTATTAATGTAGTGAATCACAATTTATACCACATAAAGTGGATTACGCAATTAAACATGTATGCATTATTCACAAATAATCACCACACATTCTTACAAACAATATATATACATATATTCATTACTCTTGTGCCATAAGAATTGGCATACACAAACCAATATAGTCAAATAACTATAGTTATATGAGAATTAGTATATATATGCATCATATTAATAATTACTTACAAAAAGCTTCAACTCCATCTCAAGCAAAGCTCTCCCCCTATTGAGTAGGGTCTCCTCTTCCTCTTCCAATTCTTACACATTATATATATATACTAATTCCAACAAACAAACATTACAATTCATTCCAAATACACAAAGTGCAACTAAATGCCCTAAGTTCAATATGACCTACACACACACACATAAGTCCAATACCCCCAAATTACTACCAAAGCTAGGGTTATGTGTCTGCTTCAAATTTCAATTGGAACCACATAATTCAGACAAGTAAGGAATTAATTATGGATTTTAGAATCCATTCGGCCAAAACAGGGCATCACTATGAGCAATAAAATGTCCAACCCTAATTGACCCCCTTAATAATGAAATTAGTCCAAACTTAAAACATAGCAAATGTAGAGGACTCTCTGAAGTTTATAGGGAATCTAACCTTGCTCAAATCAGAGCTATAAAACTCAAGATATGGTACAAACAAGAGGACTGAAAAATAAAGGAGCAGCGCATGAATTTGACAACAAGTACAACTCAAACTAATTCAACTCAAAACAAGCAAATCTTACAAAAATAAGACTCCAATGGATATGAAAACTTTCAAAGCTATGGATTGATCACTAAAACAAAAATCAAAACTCTCAAAATTTATCAAGAAATACACTCTTCTTCTTCCTCTCAAACTCTACAATTCTTTACAAAAATACACAATTAAATATACTCATTAACAAACCACCAATCACAAGCTTACAAATTATTTTCCTTAAAGTCTCCAATATTAATTGCCCAACAACTATAATAAATAAATATTTATCACATACAGCCAATAATAACAATCTAATTTAATATTCACACAATATCATCACAAATATTTACTTAGCCCCTTAATGAAGTAGGCATATTGCATAATACCCCGATAACTTTCTATTACTATAATTCACTCCAAACTTTCCTTATAATCTAGTCTCTCTTTACAACTCAAGTACATTCTTAAACTTAAATGAAGTCCACTAACTAACGTACTCAACATGCACTACATACGTATTAAATTCGTATGAAAAAGGGCGGGTGTTACATTTCTCACCCCTTAATAAAATTTCATCCCCGAAATTCACTACTCACTATTTTCTAGGAACAAATGTGGGTATCTCTACTTCATATATTCTTCCACTTCTCATGTAGCTTCTTTCGGTGAATTATGACTCCATTTTACTTTGACTATCGGAATCTCATTATTCCTCAATTGTTTCAACTTTCGGTCAAGAATCTATATTGGTTCTTCTACATAAGTCAACTTCTTAGAAATTTTAATTTTTGGCTCTTATAAAATGTGGCTCAGGTCTGATCGGTATCGCCATAGCATCGACACATGAAATATATCAGGGATAGAAGATAATTTTCTCGGAAGGGCCAATCTGAAAGCTAGTTGTCCAATCCTTTCAATGATTTTATATGATCCTATGTACCTTGGACTCAGTTTCTCGTACTTGCCAAACCTCAAAATTCCCTTCCATGGTGAAACCTTCAAGAAAACCTTCTCTTCCACATTATACTCCATTTCATGGCAATGTTTATTTGTATAACTTTTCTAGTGATCTTGAGCTGCTTTTAAGCATTTCTTGACCGCTTGAACTTTCTCTACGATTTCTTATATCAAGTCCGGTCCTTCAATTTGTCTTAAGCCTTCCATATCCTAACAAATTGGACTCCGACATTTTCTTCCATAAAGAGCTTCATACGGTGTCATTCCAATGCTAGAGTGAAAACTGTTGTTATAAGCGAATTCTAGCAACGACAAGTGATCATCTCAATTGCCTTTGAACTCCATAGTATAAGCTCTTATCATGTCCTCCATGGTCTGAATCGTCCTCTCTAATTGTCCATCTGTTTGAGGATGAAAAGTAGTACTAAAATGCAATTTAGTACCCAATGTGCCTTGTAAACTTCCCAAAAAGTCTGAGGTAAACCGTGGATCTTTATTGGATATAATTGACACCGAAACCCCATGTAATCTCACAATCTCAGAAACATACATAGATGCTAACTTGTCCAAAGAATCTATCTGTTGTATCAATAAAAAGTGTGCGAATTTAGTGAGTCTATCAACTATGACCCAAACCGCATCATGTCTCAGAAAAGTTCTAGGCAACCCAATCACAAAATCCATCGTTATTCTCTCCCATTTCCATTCTGGTATCTTCAAGGACTGTAACTTTCCTGCAGGTGCTTAATGTTCCACTTTGACTTATTGATACGTCAATCATTTTGCCACATATTCTGCCACATCTTTCTTCGTTGTTGGCCACCAATAAAAAGGCTTCAAATCCCGGTACATCTTCGTACTTTCGGGGTGCATCGCGTAAGATGCAGTATGTGCTTCATTTATAATTTATCTTCTCAATTCTCCAACATCCGGAACATAAAGAAGATTTCCAATCACTAACATACCATCTTCTCTAATTGTAAATTGAGTATTGATTCCCGCTTCCACTTTTTCCTTCATTCTCTTTAAATATGCATGATACATTGCAATTAGCATTGTAGTTTTAGTGTGTTTCATGCATATTTAGGTTGCATTTAGTTTACATTTTAGTTTAGTTTTCACGCATTTTATTCATAATCACAAATGCTATTAGTCTTTATTATTCTTGGTGAATTTATATGAATTCAAATGACTTATAAATGTTTTGAAGTTTGATTTGTAGTTTGTGAAAGTTATATGGACATATTGAGGTGATTTAAAGTCAAAGGAATGAAGCAAGCAAGCTTCTTTAGCACCGCATGTCACTACTCGGCACCAATATGCACTGTCACGACTTGGCACCCTTATCCTTATCTTTCACGAGTCGTGACCAAATGGAACTGTCACGAGTTGGCACAAGCTTCATGACTCGGCATGGTGTGAAGAGACATGACCCTTCGGACCATGTTGCACTCTTTAGGTCATAAATTCCTCTACATAACTTAGAGATGAGTGATTCAAATTGCTATGGAAAGCTATTTCAAAGAGCTATAACTTCCATGAAGACAACTAGACCTAATTCATTCATCAGAATTGTCAAAAAAGCCCTTGAATTGACTGCCAATGTTGAAGCAATGTGATTCTTCACCAAGATTTATAGCTTCTAGTTTGATATGTCTTGTACCCTTTGGCTATCAACTTCAAAATATATAAGTACTCTATTTTGTCTCTGAAAAGGAGATATAGAAGATATTATTAGATAATTAGAGATTATTATTTTAGGAGACAAAAGTAGTTGGAACTTAAAGTTGTTGATATTCAAGGAAGATCAAAAGAGCATTTGCCTTGTAGACATTTTCTTTCATCAAGTTATCAAAAGAGATTATTAGAGTCTCTAAATTCATTTCTAAGTGTTTCTAACTCTTTCTTTTTATAATTCTTTTAGTGTTTGAATATTGTTTATTTATGTTTATGTTATTATTCATTATGTATCTAGGCTAATTGCTTAGTTAGTTGGAATTGCAATAGATGATAGTTTTAATGAATTATATTAATTATTTTGTATTATTGAATGAATAATTTTATTTCAATTGACTACTTAATTTTGTTATATATGCTTGATCACCATATATAATGTTTTAGTCAAAGGTGAAGGGATTAGATTCATAGGCAACCAAAAACATACAGAATTTTAAAATTTTGATTGTATGCAACTCTTGCATCAATATATGCAACTCTTGCATGAACACATGAATCTATCCAAGCCCATAGATCATAGCACATGTACTCTTACATAGCTAAACATGCATCAAAGTCAACATATCAACAACAAATAATCAAGTCATGCATTCATAATATAAGACCTAGTAACTAAAAGTTTGGTAACACTTATTAAACTCCAAGTTGGTAGCATACTTGACAAGCTTTGGTTGATATTAATCTACAAGCTCCAAGCTCCCCCAAATGTGAAGCCTCTAGCTTGAAACATACAAGTTGCACAAGGTTGATCTTCAAGAATGGTTGAGCTCTACCCACAAGCCTCTCTTAATTGATGACCCAAGAGCTTGTTAGAGCCACTCCAAGCTTGAATGTATGGAATAAGGATTCAACCTCTAATGGATGATGGACTTATACTTGTACAACTCTTGTACACCAATGGCTTTTACTTGAAAGTACACAACTCTTATGTATATCTTAATTCTCTACACTTTAAGAAGAAGAAGAAAGAAGACACTCTCAATCCTTTTCTCTCTTTTGTAAGAATATCAAATTTGCTCTCAAATGTGCAATAGGAGTTAGAAGTTGGTTGTCTCTACACTCTGCACTAACTATCAACAAAAACTAATTTGATAATAGCTTGAGTATCTCATACTCAATCCATATGCATTGCCATAGCTTGGGTGTCTCACACTCAAGCTACATGCATTGACATAGTTTGAGTATCTCATACTCAAGCTACATGCATTGCTATATATTGAGTGTCTCACACTCAATCTATATGCATGGCTTTACTTTTCAAGTGAGTGGGTTGTGTTTGGTTATATGGATAACCTTAGCCTTGATATCATTAACACTTAATGGATATGGGCTAAGGTTATGGGTATATGGGTTTCTCTACACTTAGGAAAAGCCTACTTCATACCAAACTAGACAACTTATCGGCTTATTTAAACTTTTTAAATAAAGCCCCATCCTAAGTCCATTTCAAGTCCATCTTCATCAATATATATAGTCCACCTCATGGCCCATCTTTATCAATATATATGGTCCATCTCATGGCCTATCTTTATCAATATATATGGTCCATCTCATGGCCCATATATCAATGTATTTGGAGGCAAATATTAATCTAGTCCTTGAACTTAATATCACATATTAAATCAAGTTCAAATTAATATTATTTAATTATAATTAAGTCCCAATCTTTGAATTTAGATTTTGGAATATGCTAGATCCTCGCATATGCGCAAATTCAATTCAATTAATTTAATTAATTAATTAAAATTTTTAATTAATAATCAAATTAATATTAATCTTCACAAGTGAAACTCTTGTGTATGTGACTTACTAGGTTCAAGTCTAAATGGCAATAGAAAATAATATTAACACTTAACATTATAGAAATACCTTTCCAACCTAAATGTGAAAATCCCAATTAATCACATTTCACATTTAGTTCCCATAAGTCGTGAGTGACCCCTAACATATATGTCACGACTACCCAAATAGAAATTAATGTTTTATGTAGATCCACAAGAACCATAGAATATAATTACCGTGCACTAAATGTCCCTTCATTACAAGATCCTGATATTGGCTAGAGTCACGGTTTAGTCAAACTCTAACTGCCTCAATCATATGACCTCATCTTAAGTTTAATTCTCGATAAAATACGACTGCTACTAGAAACTCGTTCTAGCACCGAAACTCTTTTCAGGTAAGTCGAGTTTGACCTGGCCAGATACTTATTCATCAAGAATAACTTAGATAGCAAAGGATCTTATCCCAGTTCACACCAGGTAATGAATTCCATCTTGGCCGATCACTCTTCTCTACATATAACCAATTAAAACCACCACACGCTATATATCCACACATGGCTAGCATAGGTGTGTAAGCGGTAATAAACTCTAACTAACCATATGTGGATGACCGTGTCGCCTCAGGTCAAAGGACCATATACACCATTATGTCCAAGATTGTGATTGTTAACTAAAGTGAATATCCATGCAATCACAAATCTTACGTCACATGTTCGATCCACCCATCACATGAGTATTCACGTGTCTATTCTGAGATCTCATATCAAGTAGCATGAGACTTACTACCTCCTACTATCGATATCACATACTGATCAAGAAAAATAGACAGAGGTGATAATCTTGGAATTAATACTACCCATATATTAATCCAACGACTATGAACATTTATATCATATGTACCAAATGAGTTTGTCACTCATATTATCAACTCTTGATAATAAACTCATTCGACATAATACTAAGGGTAAATATTCAAATAAACTTAACACTTAATTTAAATGAATATTTTATTACCATAGGGATAAATGTACAATGTCTACATGTAATAATGGCCCTAGAACACATCTACACTGACAAAACCTTTCTTATTCCATATATGTATTTCATTTTTTTCTTTTTATTAGCTACAAATTTATTTCTTTCCATAGTTAACCTTATAAAATAACCACAAAAATAAATGAAGTTTATAGCTAGTGTTTAAAGGAATTTATAGCTAGTTATAGAACATTTCAGCCACAAAATTTAAATTCATGGTTAACATATATATATATAGTCACGATTATGAATTAGCATTGAGTTAGTAACTGTAATATCACTTTTATCTATGTGGTCAAAATTAATATAACTAACTACGATATCACTTTCATCTATGTTCTTATTAGTGTTAAGTTAGCAAGAATTCAAGTTTTCAACTATCATGGTACTGTATAGGTTTTATAACCCACTTGAAAATTATGAATTTTAGTCACAAAAATTAGTATTGGAGATTGAAATTGCCACATGAATAAATAATCAGCAATATTGAATTAGTTGTAGCAACTGGATTTTATGGAGGTTCATTAATCATAATTTAGAAATTGAGTTCAAAAACTAGATACGAGCTTTGGATCCATGAAACCTTTTAGTTAGACTCCATTTGTATTGTTTCTGTTATAATTATTTTTTATTTAATTACCTCCTTATTTTATGTAGGGGTGACAATTCGTGTTAACATGTCATAAATAGGTCATGTTAAAATATGAGTATACTACAAAATATAGCCAATTTGAATATGCCTCATTTAATTAATTATGTTAAAACTCAAAATCCTAACACAGATATGTTTAATTAATATGTTATACGACATGACACAAGTAACCCGTTTAACTTATATAGGTCTAAATGTAACGCCAT
Organism: Macaranga tanarius; assembly: GCA_949673435.1. Classification (NCBI taxonomy): domain Eukaryota; kingdom Viridiplantae; phylum Streptophyta; class Magnoliopsida; order Malpighiales; family Euphorbiaceae; genus Macaranga; species Macaranga tanarius. The sequence continues at coordinate 630 of CATIWO010055594.1, read as the reverse complement.
CACCAAAATCTTCTCCATTAATACATGTAATTAAGGATTTAATGATAGTAAAGGTATTACTTAACAACTACATCACAACAATAGAATTATAAAACTTTATACAACTCGAGTGTATCATAAAATTATATAAAAATGCTAATATCAATTTCTTCACCAGCATTGTCCACTGCACTGACTTCTCTCCGCTGCTAGCTAAGCAGATATTATGCACCTACACTGAAAATTTTAAAATAAAAGAGTGTGAGTAATTTCATACGGAAATTACCCAGTGAGTGGATAAAATATACTTTTCCTAATTCAGGGAATATATTAAAAAATCAATATAATTAAATAAGCCCACTCAGATAATACACTTAAATCTATCATAACCAAGCTCGGAATATAAGTATCATCAACGTATACAATATTCATAATACCACTAAATCCATTATACTACAATTCATTATTCCACTCAATTTAAGATGTCTAACAGCTAGGTAATCAGCAACTTATTTTTATTTTTCTCTATAGGACTATACTCTGTATATCTTGGAATTTGCATACCTATATTTAATGAATCTTTTGTCACCATCTCCATCTTTACTTTCATATTATCATTTAGTCTTCCCTGTAAACTTCATAACACCATTT
>CATIWO010055572.1:0-13826 GCA_949673435.1 Macaranga tanarius | reverse complement strand
CATAAGGATTCACCCCAAAGGTACCTCTGAATCCCTGCGCTGTCCCAAAGACAGTTATCAATTGAGTGGCCAGCTCATCATTCCCAACTTATCCCATATACATATACATATACATATATACTCTCATATATAATTACATTTCATTATCAATTATTCACAATGATTTAGTCCTTTTGTCTGAGACTTCACAACATACAGTAGTTTAGGTATCTTTTATTCGTTAATACGGGTTAATCGACAATCAACCAGAATTATCAAAACTTAACAAATTAATCTCGTTTCTGACATTTCCAATGTTCTAGAACATTAATCTGTGATTCGGTTCATCGGTGCACAATAATTAAAGCGAAACAGTCATAATCAGACGCGTTACGATCCATGAAGGCGCGAGCACAATGCAGGGGCGCCGATTGTACGCCGCGGAGGTGCCGATCACCGGCGGAGGCGCTGCCCTCTTGCCATTTCGAAGGCGTCCCGACTTCCCATCATGAAGGCATCGTCATCTCGGGCGGAGGCGCCGCCCAGTGTCACGGAGATGCCACCCATAAGCGAGAAGGTGCCGCCCACCATAATAGAGGCGCTGCCTCTACGATGAGGTGCCGCCCTCTGGCCATTTGGGTCAACTTCGACAGCATCAATAATTCAGCCAAAAATTGATTTTAACACAAATTTAGGCATGCCAGAAGTTCGGTTAACAACTCTAAACTAAAGATACATGCATAAACCACTCAAAAACACCAAGAGCAAGCCTAAATCTACAAGTTTATGCATCCAAATACCCAAATTTCAGAATTCAAAACTAATAAAATAAAATACATAAACTTGAGTTTAAATCCACCACTCACAGATTTCTCCAGCCAAATCGTTCCTAGCTTGATGAATTCAAATTCTCCTCTCAAATTCAGACCACTTGCCTATCTCTTTTGCTTCTGCTATTTACTCCTTCTTCCTCCTTCTTCTTCACTCCACCATCACCATACCTTCCACTATTCCTCCCAACCACTCTCATTCTTCTTCCTTTGGTTCCTCATCTTTTCTTTCTTTCCTTCTCAATTCATTCACTTTCAATTATTACACTTTAGTCCTTTCTTTCCTTTTCAATTTCATGCTTCACATTCTATTCAAAAAAAAAATACTAAACTTCATTTCTCAAAAATAACATCAACTCAAATGATAAAATAATACATCTCCACATAACACTAATTAACTCCAATCATCATCATTAATTAACTGAAGTAATAACATTCTTAATTGTTATTAATGAACAGTAATCCGGTTCTGGGACACGGAAGTTACACTATTCAATTATTATATTGGTAAGAGATTTTTTTTTATCGTTTTCTATGCTATATAAAAATGGAGTTTCAGGAGCTCAATTGTTTTGAGTATTCTGCATAATTTGAGCAAAGTTTAATTTTTTATTTTTTTTTTGTAGAAACAAGATAGTAGTATTTTTTTTTAGGGCATTTGGTATGAAGAAAAAAAAATTTCAGGTACGTATTTTTTTCAAATAATATAAATGTCATGTTAGCACTTAATACTTAATATGATATTACAATACATTATTTTACATGTTGTTCGCATTATTTAAAATAAATTTAATTTTATAAATGTTGTATATTAAAAAAATAATTAATATATATGAAAAATAATTTAGTAGAGTGAAAAATTAAAAATAGTAGTTGAACTATACATAAATTTATTTTTTTATTATAAATTAAATTTTAAAATATAAAAATATTATAGTTAGTATATTGTTTTTTATAATTTGTATTATATACAATTTATATGGCTGAGAAAAAAAATTAAAATTTAATTAAATATAATAGATGCTTTTATTTATTTGAAAAAATAATTAATATGTGAATAAATTGAATAAAAATTAACAAATAAAAAAATTTTAGGATAATTATATTAATTTATTAGTTAAGGATAGATAGGTGAACAATGTAAATTTATCATTATATATAATATTAGTTTTTAAAATTTATATGTTTTTTAATTTAGTTAGCAATTTTAGAAAATAATATTTATATTTGCTAATTAATAAAGTGTTAAAAGAAAAAATTAATTTAAATAAAATTTAAAATTAATTTTAAATATAAAAATAATATTATGTTTATATTAAAAGATAATTTCTTATGATTATAATTATCAACAAGTCCACATGTCATTTTATATTTATATTGATAATTGAAAAGAATGAAGTATCATTTTATATTTGTTACATGTCATCTACAGTGATATTATATTTGTATTAAAAGATGATTTATTATGACTATAATTATCAGCAAGTCCATATGTCATTTTACATTTACATTGATAGCTAAAAAATGTCAAGTGTCATTCATTACTGAGTATATTTGTTACATGTCATTTCAGCTTATTGTTGATAAGAATGTGATGATATGAGTTGTTGTTTACTAATGAATTCTTTAGAATTTATCTGCATGAAATCTACATGTCGTATTATATATGCATTAATAATTAAAAAGTAAGAGGTGTCATTCTTTCTTGAGTAAATTTCTTATGTGTCATTTTTTTATATGAAAGACTGAGAGATACTATGACCTGTTGAAAAACAATAAAACAACAATATAAAGTGAAAAACAACAAAACAACAGATGTCCTTTATAAAAATTTGTAACGTACACGTAAGTTTAGTTGTAATGTTTATATATAAAGAGACTCATACACAATAACCACATACTTTTTTGTTCTTACTTTATTTTCATAATGTATAACAATAGTATGTTCAATTAAAACTCCAATAAGAATACATACTTCTACACAACGTGCTCATATGACTAACTTGATGAATGAATTAGCAAACATGAAGATTGTGGATACTGATAACATTAACGATCATGTGATTCGCATCAACAATCAGCTCCAAGAAATTATTTTTAATGAAAATATATTAAGCAATGAAGCTAAGTATTCTGCTTTACGAGCAACTTTGCGATCAGACTAAGTATTTATGTTTGATGCAATCTAGTTTCATAATCCTCAAGCTAATTATGCAAAAGTTGTTATGATTTTTCTTCGACAATATAAAATGTATTGCATTGTTGAAGAAAATCAAAGATAAAATAATGGAAACTCTACTCCCAATATATATGATATTGCTTTAAAAATGTCTACAGTAGTACAAGATTCAATTCCATGACTTTGGCATTTTATATTTTAAAATATGTACCAAAAATATCTTATGTAATAATTAGAATAATATCAATATATATTTTATTTTATTATTATTGTTATATAAAATATACAATTAGAAAATAAAATTCAAATATATTAAATGTTGTTTTATTAATGATAAAAATAATTAATTTGCTTTTAAAAAATAATTATCTGTTTGAAATTATTTCTTCTATTTGAAATAAAAATAATTAATACCATCAAAATAATTATACTGAAAAAAATTGAAAGAAAAAATGATAACAAATCACAATAGAGTCAAGGTCACTAACCTTTTTCTACTACAACGCAATACGTATATGATGATCGAAGCCTTGACTACTAGAGCAAAGGTTGTTGTTTTCATGATCTAAATACCACCTGGATGAAGAACGATGGGAGAAACAATTTCTATGCAGAGAACTTTTTCTCTGTGTAGAGAGAATTTTTGTGTGGAGAGAGTTTTCTGTGAGTTGTTGTTACGTACAAAACATAAAACCCATACATAAATAAAAGACTAGGAAGTAGACTTTTATTAGGATTCTCTAATATCCAAATTCAAAACTTAAACAAATTATTATTTAGATAATATATCAAATTATCTAAATGCTTTTTGAATTTGAAAGTGGATTAAGTCATGGGTGTACATAATTCAACATCTCTCACTCACACATGACTGAACATATTCAGTTTTTATCCCATTCATATTGATTTATAGATCGTCCGACCAGCATATAATGAGAGCACTTATGCTATACACTTATTAGAGATGTATAGCGTCTCGATGGTGGATATTATTTCTTGACATATGCCTTGCCCCATATTACTTCTTTACATTCACTGCTACCTCTTGATCTCTTAGCAATATTCTATATCCACTATTATGTATGCACCACTTATGGCACTTATAATAGGCTAGCCAGTGAACAATAGAAATATTGAATGTAGTCTATCAGTAATCTTTACCTCATACATTATTTCTTTCATACAGTTTAATTCACTTATCCAGTTAATTCCTCTAGGCTGTATCTCTTATGACCTTTCAGAGATTTTTCTAAAACAGCCACATCAAATCATACTTTATAAATATGCCCCAAGTCTTAAGGGTAGGTTTTCAAAAACTATAAGTTTATGGAACGGGGCTCACACTAGGGAAGGTTAAGATCATTTGATTATTTTTTATAACTTCTCATCTCCAGTCAGCTTTCGCATGCATGGTATGAATAATGCATTATAGTATTCATTTTTTTCTTAAAAAAAGTGCATGTTTCAAAATGATTAAAATTATATATATAACACCATACAAAAGCTACACATTCAGGTGCATCTCAGCACCAAATCTTAATACTTAATTGAGGTTGCTTCTGGCCATAAAGACAGAATTAAGAAGAATTACCTTTAATTCTCTTTTTAAAAATTATATAAATCTAATTACAAATCATGAAATGAAATGTAAGATTTTATCTTGCACTTAAACTAGAACTTATCTAATACTTAAGCAAGACGACATATATATATTAAACGAGCTCTTATAACTCCCTTGTCTGTTTAAAATATTGTCTCATCCTAATCTTTGTTGAACCCATTTAACAAAATTAAGGTAAACACCCGTATGAGTGGGTTACTTCTCTATCCAACATACTTTAAATGTCGCATACATTAAATACTAACACTTTGTGTATTACCAAATAAACATCCACATATTTATTGAAAATAAACATATAACAAATCATGTTCAAATTATATGATAAGTAAAGTACAATCTAAAATTTATGCAAACTAAAATATTTAATGTGCCTCTCAAACACATCTCTAGTAACAGCTTTTGTCAACGGATCTGCTATCATGTCATGTGTAGAAATATACTTTAAATTCACCTCTCCTCGTACAACCATGTCTTTAACATAATGATATTTGATATCAATATGCTTAATCTTACTATGGAACTTGGGATCCTTAGTATAAGCTATTGACGATTGACTATCACTCATGATTGTCACATGTTCTTCAAAGGAAGTTACTTTAAGATGATATAGGAATCTTTCAAGCTATACTCCCTCTTAGACAGTACTTGAGAATGCAATGAATTCAACTTCCATTATTGATAAGGCAACACATGTTTGTCTCTTACTACCCTAGGAGATGGCAGAATTACTTAACCAAAAAATAAAATCAGATGTAGATTTCCTCTCATCTACATCTCCAGCCCAATCAGCATCTGTGTATTCTCTCAATTGTAGATCTTTTCCTTGATAACACAACAAGTAGTCCATAGTACCTTTCAAGTATTTCAAAATCCTCTTAACTGCCTTCTAATGTGCTTTGCCTGGGTTAGACTGATATCTACATACTATCCCAATAGCATAGCAAATATCAGGTCTTGTACACAACATTGCATACATAAGACTTCCAATGATGCTTGCATAAGGAACGTTCTTCATACGTTCAACCTCTTGTTATGTTTGGGGATACATTCTCTTGCTAAGAGTCTCTCCCTTAGCTATAGGGTTATTTATAGGTATGCAGTTTTGCATATTAAACTTTTCAAGGACTTTATTGATATATGTCTCTTGAGAAAGAGATAACAACCTTCTCGAACGGTCTCTTAAAATCTTAACTCTAAGAATATACACTGCATTACCCATATCTTTTATCTTAAAATTGGACGACAACCAACTTTTGATGTCCTTTAGGTATTCGACATTATTTCTAGCTATAAATATGTCATCAAGATATAATGTCATGATGACAAATTTACTTCTAGAGCTTTTGGAATAAACATAGTGATCTTCGTCTATCATAACAAAGTTATTTGAAATAATCACATTATGAAACCGAGCATCCACTATCTAGAAGACTATTTAAGACCATAGATTGATCTCAGCAATCTGTAAACCTTTTGTTCGCTGCCTTTTTATTCGAAACCTACTGGCTATTGCATATAGATTTCTTCATCCAATTCTCCATTAAGAAAAGCAGTCTTTACATCCATTTGATGTAGCTCTAGGTCTAAATTTGCTACTATAGTCAAAATTAACCTTATGGACGTAAATCTCACAATAGGAGAGAAAGTCTTCTCATAGTCAATCCCTTCATACTGTGTATAACCCTTTGCTACTAGGTGAGTCTTGTATCTTTCAATACTTCCATTAGCCTTTTGCTTAATCCTGAGAACCCACTTGTTCCCAATTGCTTTGCGTCCTTTTGGCAGATCAACTAATTCTCAAACATGATTTAATCTCATGGATGCTATTTCTTCTTTCATTGCCTTAATCTATTCACCTTTGGCCAGACATGAAAGAGCTTCATACATATTTCTCGGCTCATTATCTTTTCGTAGGTCAACTAAAAGAGCTTGACTCATACTATCAGATCGATATCTTTTAGGTAGATCAATCTTTCTTTGTGATCTTCGTAATTCAGAATCTTGATAAACATGCCTCATATATTCATCATAATTTGGAATGCTCCCACTTGGTTCAAGTTCCATACTCCTACTGGAGTTAGGAATTACACTCTCACTTAAGTCAAGATCATGAACATTTGGATCATTTGGAGGTAGAAGACCATTATCTTCTTCCTCTAAATTTCTCCCACTCGAATGGAGTAATCTTTGAGTGTCTATTTCTTGGGTCTCATAGAGAGTATAGTCTTGACCTACATCGTCCAACTTAGGAAATTCATTCTCAATGAATACAACATCTCGTGATTCAAATTCTATCACTATGCCATTTTCGTGCTCACTTATGAAAACATATCCTTTTGACACTTCAAGATATCTTACAAAGATACTCTTTTTACCTATTGGACTTAATTTTGCATATTTATTTAAGGTATTATGAACAGAGGCAGCACAACCCCAAGGTTTCAAATGGATTAGGTTGGGTTTTCGACCAGTCCATAATTCATATGGAGTAGTAGTAACAGACTTAGAGGGCACACTGTTTAGAACATAAGTGGCAGTAAGCATTGCATCTCCCCAGTAGGAAATTGATAAATTTGCTTATGCCATCATAGATCTGACCATATCAAGAAGAGTCCTATTTCTTCTTTCAGCAACTTCATTCTATTGAGGAGTTCTAGGAATAGACAACTGATGCTCAATTTCTTTTTTATCACATAAAATTTTGAATTCTTCAAAAAGATAATCACGACCACGGTCAGTTCTCAAGGCTTTAATCGTTCTATCTAATTAATTTTCCACCATATTCATAAAAGTTTTAAAGCAACTTAAAGCTTTAGATTTATGGAATATCAAGTAGATGTGACCATATCTAGAATAGTCATCTATGAAGGTGATAAAGTAGTAGGCCCCATGCCTAGCCCTCATATTCATTGGACCACATACGTCGGAATGAACTAATTGCAAAGGAAATTTGGCTCTAGTTGCTTTACCAAATGGTTTTCTAATTAGTTTTTCTTTAAGGTAATGCTTATAAGTAGATAATTTGACTTTTTCTAAATTACCTAAGAGGCCTTGTTTTGCTAATCAACTTATTCGATCTTGGCCAATATAATTCAATTTAGCATGCCATAAATGTACATCATTTTCATGATCATGTGAAGAAGTAACTAAAGAAAAATTACCATTATTATTGAAATTGACATAGTCAATATCCATAACAATGAAACCATCCATAATAAAACCAGAACCATAAAATGTTGTACCCCAACACAAATGTACATTGTCATAAAAAAAAGTACCAATTGAAACCAAATTTCAATAAAATAAGCATAGAGAATATTATGCAAAAGAAGAGTTCGACCACTATGTAAAACTAATTTACATGTGCCTATTCCCTTAACTGAAATCCTTATATTATTTCCCACATAGATTTATCTCTCACCGTCAGGTACTCATTGGAAATCTACGAAGGTACCACGATCCTTCATTACATAGTTGGTTGCTCCTAAATTAATAATCCACAAAGGGTTAAATTCAGTTAAGAACACAGAAATAGATATACAAGCTTCACTCACATATGAGTAAATTGGGTGTACCTTTTTAAGCTCAGTGTAATCTCTTGTATAGTGCCCCTTTTGTTGACAGTTGTAGCACTTCACATGTGTAATATTGGTCTTTCCCTTGTTCTTTGACCTTCCCTTCTTCTTATGTTCTTGCTTTTGCTTTTTCGGCCCCTTAGCCTTCCCTTTGCCTTGATTCTTGCATTTGTTATTATTGGAACTCATTCTAGCAGAGGAGCTTCCTTGAGCATAATGCACTTGTGCATTGACTTTGACCGACGCAAGTTGATCTTCTTCTAACTCCAAATGTCGCGCAGTATTATCAAAGTTTCTTATGTTCTTTGAGTGTGTTAGGTACATCCTTATGTGCTCCCAGCTATTGGGCAAAGAGAAAATGACAACTTAAATCTTTTGCTCCTCGGTCAACATATGACCAGCATCATTCAATTCACTGATCATATTGGACATCTCTCTTAGATGTTTCTTTATTGTATGATCAGGACATCTCTTGTAGGTATCAAACTTAATGGTCAGCTTAGTCAAGGACACACCTCCAAAGATCTCCCTCAAAGCATTCCAAAGTTCCATTACATTCTCATACCTTTTGAATTGCTTAGTAATGTCATCATCCATTGCGCTAAGCAGAATGATGCGAGCAGAAGAATTCTTCTTCTTCCATGTTTATTATGCCTCTCTATCCTGCATATACTGGATAGTGGATCCATTCTTAGGCTCAGTCATAACAATGTTTAGCATGTCAAAAACCTTTTGATCTTCAAGCACATATTGAATTTTCATGCTATAAACCTCATAATTGTCCCCATTCAACTTAAAGTCCTTATTAAGCTCAGCAATAACGGACTTGGTGGTAGTTGTCATTGTTGATCCTCATGATCTTCAATGATTAATAGTTGTACTTCGTTAGGAGAACATACAATCCACATAACTAATATGCATTTAACATATTAACCAATAAAATCTTCCATTAGACCTAGAATTGAAGAGGTCACTAAGTTTCCAATTACCATCTAAGTGCTAATGTTTGATATTACTAGTTAAAAGTTTATGCATAGTAGTAAAAATTATTAGATCAAACTTTGAGGTTCCCTAACTATAAAGTTTTAAGATCATACTATTAGTCCTTTTCATAACAATTTCAAATGATGCAATAAATAAACACATTCATATATTGTAAATAAATGCAATCAAATAAACAAAATAAGAAATTGCTTTTATTGGTAACATGTATCTTAAACATTTATTAAGAAATTATAAAAGAAACTAAAAACATAAATGAACATCCAAATCCAACAATTATAATTAAAATAATGATGTACTAAACATTAAATGATATCACTAAAACAATAGTTACTTAAACTATTTTAAGGAACTGTCGCTTTTGGCATGTAAATGCCCAAAAAGGGGTGAGACTCATAGAGACTATACTTGAGTCCACAAGGGACAAAGTATAGTATTTCCCTTCTGTATTGTAGACACTTCATAATTCGTCCACTTCTTAGAACCATTTGTTCAAGGGGAAGAACCATTCTCATCATTCCTCTTCTTGATATAATTTTCAAGAATGCTCTTATAGCATCCATATAGTTGTGATTAATCTCATTAATCCATGCTTGATGTAAAATTGTCCAATAATCACCATGAATAAGGGTCTTTACCATATCAGACATAAGACCATCAAGGTCATGACCTCGAGAGTAACCACTATGCAAAATACACCTCTGCATCTTTTCATAAACACGTATCATATATTCAATTAATGCATCAATATCATCATAACGCTTCATAGTCTCCATCCTCATCTTACGAATCTCTTTTCTAAGATGACGGACCCTTTGCCTTTGATAGTCATTCCTAATGACTGCGGGTATTGACATAATGACTCCTACTCTATACACAATTTAGAAAAATAATTTTAGTTTATTACATAAAGTAATAACCTAAGGATAATTGAAAACTTATTTTCAATTAATATCATTACACATAGAGACAATAAAAATTCCAATAATGCATTTTTAAAATTCTAATTTTCATAAGTTATTTTATTGAAAACAGAAAATAATTTTTAAATAATTTTTAACTAATTAAATATTTTTCACAACAAGGAAAAAGTAAAAATTATTTTCTGCATGCTCAAAAATTTACAATAATTATACTAAAAAATCAGGAAAATTAAAATATGCATACTGAAAAAAATGAGACCGAAAATGGAGTTTTTTACAGCCCACACACGCCACCGCACGCTCGTCACGCGCCCCACGTACAAGGCAAAAAAAACTTTTTGTTAAATAATTGATGCCACATGTTATAATGTGATTGGTCCATATTACTGACTATATGCTAGGTGTCGACATACTATTGGTCCTAAGTACTGACGCGGCGGCTACGTCACTACCACGTATCACATGTCTGCCATGTGGCAGACACGTGCTAACCCCTAATGGTTAAATAAGCTGACATGGCAGACACATCATCTGCTACGTGGATGTTGACCCAATGGCTTCTGCCACGTGGCAGAAGCCTATTGGACCATGTGACTTGAGCTACCAATCAGCTTTCGCCACATGTCTCATTTATTTGCTGAGTGGAGCCTAAGCTCCATTCACCGACGGTGGCGCATGTAAGTCACGCGCCTCCTTCCCTGTAGATTCAGCTATCCGGACTTTTTTCGGTGGGAAATTTTGATATTACTTAACAATATTGGTAAGGTCAAAACTTAACAATACTCCTTCTAAAATAGTGATATTACTTTTTCACATTAAATTAAAAATTAAAAACATGTATATGCACTATAGGACAGAAAAGCACAGATTTTCATAAACTGCAGTGTATTAACCAATGGACGAAAATTATATTTTCAATTTAATATCATACCAATGGTATTAAATCATGAAGACATGCTCTGATACCAATGAAAGAAAAAATGATAACAAATCACAATAGAGTAAAGGTCACTAACCCTTTTCTCCTACAGCGGAATACATATATGATGATCGAAGCCTTAACTACTAGAGCAAAAGTTGTTGTTTTCACGATCTAAATACCACCGGCATGAAGAACTACGGGAGAAATAATTTCTATGCAGATAGCTTTTTCTCTATGTAGAGAGAATTTTTGTATAGAGAGAGTTTTCTGTGAGTTGTTGTTACGTACAAAATATAAAACCATAATATATCAAATTATCTAAATATCAAATTATCTAAATTCTTTTTGAATTTGAAAGTGGACTAAGTCATGGGTGTACATAATCCAACAAAAATAATTATCATAAACATATATATTATAAAATAAAAAATTACTAAATAAAAAAAGTACACAAATAATAATAAAAATAATTTAAAATATCTAAAAAGAATTTTTTTCCTACAAATTTTGAAATTAAAATGCCGCAGCATCGCACGGTTGCCACGCTAGTTATAATTATATCGAATTGTTTATAGCAAAGTTTTTCCACGCAACAATTAACCATCGAAGCACTACCCATCATTCCGTACAAGAAAGGAACTATCCAATTTTTTCTCCTTATTGCAAAAAAAGAAAATCCTCAAATGTTAATTAAATTGATTAAAAGATTGTATTTTTATTTTCAACAATATTAAATTAATATTTAAAATTAGCATTACAAAAAAAATAATTTTTTATAATGTATCGAGTTAATATGAAGATAATTTTATACACAAAAAAAATTAAATACTACTATTAAAAAAAATCTAATTTTTGAATATTTACTGTTAATAATTAAAAAACTGTGGGTTTTGTTTTTTATTTATATAAGGAAAAATTGCAAATTTGGTATCTGAACTTTCAGTTTTTTCTATTTAAGTGTCTAACCTAGGGGTGGCCACGGTTCATGAACTAGCCGATTCCGGTTCGAAACCGCCGGTTCACGGTTCGACCTAAGGTGGAACAGAACCGGAACCGGCTTAACCCCGGTTCCGAGCTGGTTCCAAACCGGCCGGTTCCGGTTTTTCGGTTCGGTTTTTACGCACTGTAAAAAAGTTGTATTATTTTAGAAAACAAAATATACCACGAGTAAGAGAAAATTATGTAGAATTTTATAAAGAGTTGTAACTTGTATTTTTTGAATTTTTGACATAATTTATTTATTTTTCATAAAATGAACCAGAACCGGAACCGCCGGTTCACGGTTCCAGAATGGTGGAACCGGCCCTGAACCGGTCCCACCCTCAGTTCAGGGCCTGTTCAGCCCGGTTCCGGATTTGACCGGACCGGTTCCGGTTCGGTTCCGGGCCAAAACCGGCCCGTGGCCACCCCTAGTCTAACCTTTATTTTTATGCAATCAAGTATCTAAACTTTAAAAAAAACATATCAATGCAGTGTCTCCGGTCGATTTGATGGTGATTAGGTGCTTAGTCAGATTAAACGGACCCCACTCTTATCCCAATCGTCAGTTATATCATGTGCCACATGTGTTTCATTATGTAAAAGAAAAAAATAACCTTATTATAGATTAATGACAAAAAAAATTCAAAATGAAAAAAAAAACCATCTCCCTTTCTTTAACTCTTCTTATTTGACACTTTTGAACCAGTTCTAGCTATGCACCCACACCTCTCTATACGCTTAAACAGCTAAAAAGAAAAAAAAAAAAAAACAAATCAACCATTTTTCTGTATACCTGATTTCACTTTTTTCTCTTATACTTTTTTTTTTTTGTTATGAAATCTTTGTTTATGCAAGAAATGAAAAAGAAGAAAAAGAATGAACTAATCTCGTCAAATTACTTATTACGCCTATAATTGCTCACAACAAAGACAAGGGTGCGTTTGGATGCAAGGATTTGAATTTGAAATTTTGATTTCAAATTCTAAATTTCAAATTCTAGATTTTAAATTCATTCACTTTAAAATCTCTCATTTGGATATGATAAAGGATTTCAAATTTCAAATTCATTGTTTGGATCACTATTCAATTATATTTGGATTTGAAACTAAATTTATTTAATTTAAATTATTTAAATTATTTTATTTTTTTAATTAACAAACAATCAAAATATGTAGTAATTTTTTTTTTCAAGATCCATCAAATTAAACTAACATTATAATTTTTCTTAATATAAATGGACCATCAGGTTAAAGTGAACAATATAAGCTACCATATAAAAAAAAAAAAGAAAAATACATGTTGAACTTGGAATTATAAAAATAGTTTTATCATACAACAGTATATCCTTGAGATTATCAGTCACTTTTGGTTGTGGTGCACCCTGAGCTAAACAGAATTAAGAATCCTGGCCAATCAATTGGAATTATGATTACTTGGTCAAACCAAACATAAAACTTGAGGTCTGAGAAACATAACACAGAATAAATTACTATGCATAGACTGAATAACCTATTAAATCACTATAAATTATACACTATAGATAGGGGTGAGCAAAAATAACCGAAAATTGAAAAACTGAACCGAACCAGTCGGTTCGTTTTGGTTCGGTTTTTAAAAATAAAATATTAATTCAGTTTTTAGAGTAAAAAAATAGATTAAACTGAACCGAACTGAACCAAACTCTAGTATATTCTAAAATTTTATATATATTTATAGTTCGGTTTGATTGGTTTATTACTAATATTTTAAATTTTATTAATAATATTAGTTTCTAAATATATAAAACTCTTAATAAAATTATTTACTACCAAAAA
>CATIWO010055563.1:0-18000 GCA_949673435.1 Macaranga tanarius | reverse complement strand
AATTAACTCGAAAACTTAACGTACAATTATACCCCTTTACAAAAATGCACATATTATCTTATATGCAAATCCTAAAACTCTACTAAATATATCACAAAAATATAATGCATATACAGTGCATATAAAAATGCAGGTGTTACAGCTTGTCTATGAAGTGTCGAAGTTTTGGTGTTAAGCAAAGTTCTACTATTTTGTCTCATTGACTGGATGTTTCTGGACCAACAAATGATTCCTTGATGTGGCAGGTTTTATAGAGTGCGAAGGTTAGCAACTGACGATAACAGTTGTGAGGCGGAGGCTGTTGAGAAGCCCCACTGGGCCCTATGAAGCTAATTAGCTGGAACATCCGGGGACTGGGTAATCCCTAGATATTGCGAGGACTCTGGTTTTTGATTCATTCAATGAAGCCGGATGTCTTATTTCTTATGAAAACTCGGTTGAATAAGTAAAAGGGTGATTATTTTTGGTTTAAGTTTCCTAATTTTAATTGCTTTTGTATGGCTGCTATGGGAAAGTCAGGTGGTTTACTACTTATGTGGCGCAAAGATTTGAATATTTGTATTCATAGTTTTTCTTTTCATCAAATTATTTTTGATGTTTTGTTGAGTTCCTCTCCCTTAATATGGCATGGGGCAGGGGTTTATGGTTGGTTAGAAGCTCATTTGAAGTACCATACTTGGGAATTATTAAATCACATTTGTTCGTGGGGTAATTTACCTCTTTTGTGCTTTGGCAATTTTAATGAAATTTTGCTATGTACAGAGAAAAGAGGTGGACGTGCTGGTGTAATAAATTCAATATTAGCCTTTCAAGAAATTTTAGATGCCCAACAGTTGCGTGATCTTGGTTTCTCAGGTTGTCTTTTCACCTGGAATAATGGTCGGTCTAGAGCTGAGTTGATTTGTGAATGCCTGGATCACTTCTTATGCTCCTCAAGTTGGAGTGCTAGTTTTCCTAGTGCTTCGATTTCGCATTTGATTAAGTTATCATATGATCATATGCCTATTATGATTTCTACTGATGTGTTTATTCCTTTTGTACACTCTTCCCATCGCCCTTTTCAGTTTGAAGCAATATGGGTCAAAGATAAGGCTTATGCTAAAATTATTCAGGAAGCCTGGGGTGGTAGTTCGTATGGTTTTAGGCCGAAGACAGTTATGGATAGAATTTCTCTATATGCTTCTAGTCTTCGGCAGTGGCATCAGAGTACTTATGCTGCTTTGCCTAAGCATATCCGAGATTATTCTTCTCAATTACAAATGTTACGACAAAGTGAGCCTAGCCCCGCTATTGCTGTGGAACAAACCCAGTTACAAAAGTAAGTTCTTGATCTGTTAGAGCATGAGGAGACGTGTCAAGAATTTCCTAGCTAGGAGAAGGGGATAGGAATATAAATTTTTTTCATAGGAAGGCTTCAACCAGACGGAAGAATAATTCTTTGTATAGCTTGAAAGATTTAGAGGGTATTTTGAAAGAAGGTCATGAGTAAGTAGCAAGGATTATTTTATCCTATTTTTCAGACATTTTTACAAGTTTGAATCCTTCTGAGATTGAGAAAGTTCTTGATGGTGTGGATAGATTTCTAACTGATGATAAGATTGAGTTGTTAGATGCTCCTTTTCAGTCTGAAGAGGTTTTCTCGGCTCTTCAATAAATGCACCCGTCTAAGGCTCCGGGGCCCGATGGTATGTCAACATTATTTTTTCAAAAATATTAGAACATTATTGGGTCTGATGTGACTTCTTTTGTGCTTAGCATTTTGAATTCTGTAGAGATGCTTGAAGGGCTTAGCCACACCTTTATAACATTGATCCCAAAAATAAAAAATCCTGAGTCTATGAAGGATTTAAGGCGTATTAGTCTTTGTAATGTGCTGTACAAGCTGATCTCTAAAGTTTTAGTCAATAGGCTTAAGTCTGTACTGTTCTCTCTAATTTCCCCTACTTAGAGTGCTTTTGTGTTAGGTCGGCTTATTATGGATAATGCCATGGTAGCTTTTGAAATGTTCCATTCAATGAAACATAGAATGATTGGGAAAAAAGGCGTTTTGGCTTTGAAATTGGAAGTAAGGCGTATGACAAAGTGGAATGCGTGTTTCTTGAAAAGATGATGATTCGCATGAGATTTCCCTCTCATTTTATTAGCCTATTAATGTGTTGTATTCAGTCTATTTCTTTTTCTTTCTTAGTGAATAGTACTCCAATAAGGCATTTGATTCCATCTTGTGGTTTAAGACAGGGGGATCCGTTATCATTATATTTATTCCTTCTCTGCACAGAAGGGTTGTTTGCCTTAATATCCAGGGCAATTGCTAATGGAGAGCTGCATTCTATTCGAGTTTGTCATGCTAGTCCTGGTATTTGTCATTTATTTTTTGCTGATGGTAATATCTTTTTTAATAAAGCTATGATGCCTGCTTGTGTGAAGATTAAAAAAGTCCTCTCAGCTTACTCTAAAGCAACTGGTCAGATGATAAATATTGAGAAGTTTGAGGTTTCTTTTAGTCATGGGGTTTCATATGAGCACCAACAGGCTTTGCGGGATGTTTTAGAGCTTAAAGCAGTTTCTCACCATTCTAAGTACTTGGAATTGCCTACTTTGTTTGGTAGATCCAAGAAAGCTATTTTCAATTCCCTTCAGGAACATATTTGGCAGAAATTGCAGGGATGGAAATAAAAGTTGTTATCGGCTGCTGGTAAAGAAATTTTAATTAAGGCTATAGTTCAATCAATTCCTACTTATATTATGAGTTGTTTTGCGCTTCCTTCTACTTTTTGTGATGAGATTCAGAGTTTGATTGCCAATTTTTGGTGGGGTGATCCATCGGGAAAGAGGAAAATTCATTGGATGTAGTGGGAAAAGATGACTCGGTCTAAATTTGAAGGTAGGTTAGGATTTAAACATTTGCTGTCCTTCAATCTTTTGTTGCTTGCTAAACAGGGATGGCGTTTATTGCAAAATCCATATTCATTTTGCAGTCAAGTGTTGAAGGCTAAATATTTTAGCCGCATAACTTTTTTGGAGGCTAAAGAGGGGTTCCAACCATCATATTTATGGCGCAGTTTGTGCAAAGTTATTCATATTTTGGCTTCAGGCATTTGTTAGCGAGTAGGAAATGGCCAGACCATTAATGTTTGGAAAGACCGTTAGATTCCAGGTGTTCCTACACAAAAGCCGTTGGTACCTAAAGTTTTGAATTTTAATTCCAAAGTGGCAGATTTGATTGATGTGGAAACAAAATGATGGCAAGTTGATTTAGTAAAGTCAGTGTTGTCAAATATTTAACCACAAACTCCGCTACATCCTTCCTCATCGATGGCTACCAATAAAAAGGTTTGATATTCTGGTACATCTTGGTACTTTCTGGATGCATTGTATAAGGTGCATTATGGGCTTCATTTATAAGGTGCTTCCTCAGTTCACCAACATCAGGTACACACACATGATCTTTAATCACCATTGTAGCATCCTCTAGAATTATGAATTGTTTATTTCTTCATGTTTCCACTTTCCCTTTCATCTTTTTCAAATAAGAATCTTCCATTTATGCTTTCTTAATTTGATCTCTTATTGAAGGTCTCACTTGCAACATAGCTAGTAAATGATCTTCTTTGACATCCACCAAAACCATTATAGCTGGCAGGGCTACTAAATTTTTAGTATTGTAGTTAATCACTTTCGTATCTTGTTCTACTATTTTTCGACTCAAGATATCCACTACTATATTCGCTTTCCCCAGATGGTAGTTTATGGTACAATCATAGTCCTTCAATAGTTCCATCCACCTTCGTTGCCTTACATTTAATTCTTTTTGCGTAGGAATGTACTTTAAGCTTTTATAATTAGTGTATATTTAAAATGTCTTACCATAAAGATAATGCCTCCAAATCTTCAAAGCATGTAAAATTACAGCCAACTCCAAATTGTGTGTAGGGTAATTGACTTCATGGGTTCGTAATTACCTTGAAGCATATGCTATCACCTTCCCATTTTGCATCAAAACACATCCCAACCTTTGCTTAGAAGTGTCTGTATAAACTACAAAACCTTCCTCACCAGTCGGTAATGCTAATATAGGAGCTGTGGTAAGTGTCTTATTTAACTCTTCAAAACTACTTTGGCATTTCTCTGTCCATTAAAAAGGTATATTCTTCCTCAATAAATTAGTCAATGGTCTGGCAATCATAAAAAAATTCCTCATAAATCTCTAATAATATCCTGCTAATCCAAGAAATCTTTGGACTTTGGTCACGTTCTGAGGCGATTCCCAATCTATTATAGCTTTAATTTTTGATTGATCCAGTTGTACACCATCCTCCGAGATCGCATGTCCTAGAAAAGCAATTTCTTTCATCCAGAACTCACACTTGGAAAATTTAGAATATAACTGCTTTTCCTATAATATTTGCAAAGTTATTTGAAGATGCTGCTCATGCTCCTCTTGACTTAGTGAATAGATCAATATATCATCAATAAAAATAATTATGAACTGATATAAATATCATTGGAACATTTTGTTCATCAATGACATAAACGCAGCTGGAGCGTTGGTTAGTCCAAATGGTAAAACTACAAATTTATAGTGACCATACCTCATTCTGAATGCCGTTTTAGGAATAGATTATTCTCCCACCCTTAGTTGCTAATATCCCAATCTCAGGTCAATTTTGGAAAACACTGTGGCTCCTTTCAACTGATCAAGTAAATTATCAATTCTTAGCAATAAATACTTATTTTTCACCGTTATCTAATTCAGTTGCCAATAATCAATACACATCCTCATACTCCCATCTTTCTTTCTCATAAATAAGACTGGTGCTCCCCACGGTGAATACTCGGTCGAATAAACCCCTTCTTTTACAATTCTTCTAATTGTTTCTTCAACTCTTTTAACTCTAATAGTGTCATTCTATATAGAGCTATAAATATGGGTACTGCCCCTTGAACTATCTCAATCTTAAAGTTCACTTATTTGTACGGTGGTAATTCTAGTAACTCATCTAAAAACACATCCGGAAAATCTTTAATTACTGGTACTTCCATCACCCCCGTACTAACTTTTATTGTATCAACCACTTTAGCTAGATATGCGTCACACCCCTCTCATATCAATTGGAAAGCTGTGATCGCTGTAATCAGATAAGTTGGATCCGTTTTCCTCTTACCCACAATCACTATCCTTCTATGCCCCGATATGCTCATAATCACCTCTTTCGTTTAACAATCTACTACCGCATGATATTTAGATAGATAATTCATTCCTAAAATCACTTCAAACTCCTGTAATTGTATAACAATCAAGTTCCCATGTATAGTAATACCATCTACTATAATTGGATAATTTCTCATTATTATATTCACATCCACCACACCCCTAGCAGGCATAGAGACATAGACATCATACCCTAATGGTTCAACGATGCCATTTATGTATGATATAAAATCATAAGCTATAAATGAACACCTAGACCCAGGGTCAATTAATATATGTGCATCCTGATTAAATATAGTGAATATACTGGTGATAATATCTGGTGCTGTATAAGCTTCTTATCGGGTAATGACATACACCTGAGCTTATCTTTATGGTTGCCATACCACTCCAGATTGAGTGACAGTGCCAACTCCTCCTCCACAGTTACCCCTGCCTCTTCCTCGACCAAAGGTCACTTGTGGCATGTTCTCTCCCATACTACTCTGTCCAGTAATTTGAGGTTGTTCCCCACCTCTCCTCAAAGGACAATCTCTAATAAAATGTCTCGGCTGACAGCAGTAATAGTATACATTAGGCCTTGGTCCCTAACACTCGCCTGTATGCACTCTACCACATCTAGGATATGCCGAAGAGAAGGTACTTCTAGCTGACATAGCTGAACCCCTTTTACTTTCAAAGCCTCTGGAGCCCCTACTGTAGGATATCCCCACTAACCTACCAGGTTGACTCATGCCACACCCTCTGAATCCACCTTTATGAGAAGCAGATCCAGAACCTCAAAATGAAGAGGTACTACCAGCTCAAAATGGTGTAGTAAAAGTACCGGTAACTCTCTTCCTTTTTACTTCCAAAGTGATCCTTTCCACAATTATTTCTTCAGCCCGAATTATAGTCTCCAATAAATCTTTATATGTTGGAGGTCGCACCAGCAACTTCTCTCTAATTTCCAATTTCAGCCCTCTCTTAAATCTATTTCTTTTTAGTTCATCCGTAGCCACCTCCTCCGGAGTATATCTAGAGAGTCTCATGAATTGCACTTCAAATCTGTAATTGAGAGGTCATTCTACTGAAGCTCAAGAAATTCAACCTTCTTCTTGTCTCAGTATATGGCAGGCGTATACTTTTCTATAAACTCCCTCAAGAATTGAGCTCAAGTCACCATCATAGGCATATCACGGATCCCCGGCACCATTTCCCACCAATCTCATGCATCTTGTTGAAATAGGGATACTGCATAGCTTACTTTCTTCTCGGTTGTACAATCAAACTGACCCAAGATCCTCTTAGTACTCCGGAGCCATTCTTCAGCCACTGCTAGGTCCGTAGTGCCTGTGAAAACATTGGTACCTTGCTTCCATATTTTTTTAAAGTTTTCATCTAATGTACTTTCTGTTTGCTTTACCGTTCTCATCATTTGCACAAACTCCCGCATAAAAGGATTCTCGGCCATTTATGGAGCCTGAGATCTCTCATGTTCATTCAATGCAGGTATGTTTGTATGTCCATGCACAGACTTTGAGGACTCTTCAGGGCTAGTGCAATGTGCATTATGCTCTTCCATCCTACAACATATGTTTTTAAACATATATCAATCATATGCATTCTCATAATCTATACCTCATACAATGAAATGTATATGCAATATGCTTCTATATCCCATGAATCTAGTTCCCTCTCTGAGACCACTAAATGTGATGCCCCCTCTTGTCAACATACTGGGAATCATAAACAAAACATAATCCCTACTAGAATTTGATTAAAAAAAAAATCAAACTTTATAAATACTAAGTACTTATATACATCAAGTGCTTCAGTTACAAATACTTTGTAACCTTTCACACAACCCTCTAATACAAAATAATATGAACATGCCAATGGACTGAGATGTATAATGCTAACATCAAACTTGTGAGTAAAGTTTTTGCCACTATCCTACCTGAGCAATACTTAATGACAACGGATAATGCGACTCAGGATTTTCTACAATATCCTGAAAAGAAAAATATTTGCAAAGGAATGAGCTTGCAACTTAATAAGTAATAACTAATATAAGCATACTCTATCTTCTCAAAAACTAATTAAGTAAGAAATAATAAGAATAATTAAATTTATACACTACATGGGTGTATGTCTCCCTGTATAGTCCTCTAGACCAAATTCATAGTCGATACACAGTTTGAAACACGGCCGTGTCTCGACCCGTGTATCTCACTGCCAAAAATTGCACATACTTACACGGCCAAAAGTGTTGCCATGTCTTAGGCTGTGTATCTCGCTGTCCAAAAACCATCATGAATATACGGTTGAGAACACACCCGTGTCTCTGCCCGTGTATCTCTCTAGACAAAAATGCCACCTTGAACACGGCCGTGTCTCAGTCAGTGTACTCCACCTGATAACATAATTCATATAATTCTAAGCGGTTCACAACCACTCCATAACTCAAAATCAATCAATAGAAGGCTATCAATAATAAATCATTCATATGTGTGCATATATATATATATATAAATCAACACACATCCATAGTCAACACATTCACATCTCATCTTCTCACAATATCCACCCGACTCATCCTCACCATTTATGATATATACACATATATTATTAATTCACAATTCACTTATATTGTCTTGCCAATTTCTGTCCAGCTCATATCTCACTTTCACACTCATAATTTCCACTCGGCTCATATCTCACTTTCACACGCACATTTTCAACATCATTCTCATAACAATTATCATTTCCCATCTCATTCATACATACCGAATCATCACTATATTACTTCTACCAAGTAATATAAACCATATCAATTCATCTTACGATCATAATTAACATGATTATTTTAACACAAATAGAGAATCCAAGGTACACTTATATTAGTAACCACTTATTCAAAAAGCTTCCCATCTTAGAGCGCAACAACTCCTCTATTGGGCTCCGCTTCTACCGGCTTTCGGCTCGCCTATCATTTGTTCATAATTCATTTTTATGAATATACATATACATCATTCATTCAGTACATAATCAAACATACACATAAACAAGCCCTTAAATCTCTTGACATCACCCTATAACCAAAATACAAGAAAACACACAACCAACCTATATACTCTGCTGTTAGCATGTTTTATATATGATATTCATAATGCTCTCAAGAATGACACACACATCCAATGATCACCAAATTCACACAAACCTTACATATATGAGTCTACTTTCAATTTTAATTGAAATCACTCAATTATCACATGTAGAGAATTAATTATAGTAATTATAACTATATCAGGTCACATAATATGATAGAGTGAGCAATAAAATATATGGCCCTAAACGACCAACTTAACGACAGATCTAGCTCTAACTCAAAACTTAAGAGTCGTAGAGGACTCTCTGAAGTTTCTCCACAATTAAAGAAAACCAGATTTAGAGCTCTATAGCTCGAGTTATAGCAAAACCACAGAGGTTAAAATTTTAGTAAAAATAGAGCACAAATTCAACTCACCCAAACTCAATAAAAAAACATAATTAACTTACTTATAGATGTTCTTAAACCTCAAAGGTTGTTAATTATAGCCTAGACTCCCAATTACTCAACCAAATCTACTCTCTCTCTCTACTAAATCCCTAGTTCCTTTGAAAGTAAATGAGTGCAATTTAGCTAGTTCAATAGAAACTCACCCACCAATATTTAATGCATGGCCACATTGAAGAAGAAGAAGATAGAGGTAAAATTTGTGATATTTATTACCAAATATCCACTTAGCTTCTCAATGAAATGTCACTCTTCCCATCTAGTCCTTAAACTTCCAATTGCTTCACTCAAACCCCTATTTCCTTACAATTTAGTCCTAATCAACACCCCAAATTCTAATCTAACAACTCCACTCTCTAACCACAAACCCTCAATGGTTCACACATAATTCAATAAGTAACTACCCACAAGATGCATAAAATTCACATACTTCATGCACACATGAATGCTAATGCATCATGTCCAATCTTAACAATTAATATAAAGTGAAATGCATAAAATTGTAAGCCCCCAGTTTGTAGGGGTTACAATATTATGGGTCTATATGCATTTTGTATATATGTGTTAGCTTGAGATTTATTAACTATCTAATATTCTTTTTATTCTTTCCTTAATATGTTTAAGAAACATGTCGCGCGTGAAGAGAATGCAGTGACTTGAGAGCTATAGAAATCTTATAAGAAATAGACCTGATCCTAATCAGGCTCGAACTATTAGTACTCCTATAGTCTGTAGAACAAAAAGAAATACTTAGATGGTTGATAGAAAATCTCACTAGATATAAAATAAAGCCTGAGCATACTTTAATTGTACATTGTTCATGTGCTATGTATTGAACCATATGTATTATGTATATATTATAAAATATTTGTTTAATTATGAATTATTGTAATGTTATTACTTCATAATATGGGCATTCTATGATTGGTAGAATTCATAGGAATTCTCATCTACAATTATGATTGGCACAATTTAAATTAAATTATTAAATTTTGACATTTGAAAAGAATGATGATTGGGAATATAGTGAACTTTCTCATTTAATTCATATGAAAATATTTAATAATTTAATTTGAAATTGCGACTCTATAATGTGTATAAGTGATTGCATTTATAATGTCTCTTGTAGTTGTGACTAACTATGGCATCTAAGAATATCATAGCTGAACTAAAAATTGAATGGTGATAATTACAACATATGGCACTTGAAAATACAATATGTCCTTGAAGAGCAAAAAGCTTTGGAGGCTATTAATAATGCCATGGAGGAGCCCAAAACTAGTGAGGAAAATGTGAACAACACGCAATATAGGTGCGATATGACTACTTTTAATGCTTGGAAAAAGAAGGATTCCACTACTATAGGAATTCTCATAAGTTCCATGAATGATGATGACTTGGTATACAAGTACCAGCAGTATTCAACTGCCAATGCAATGTGGGCCGCTTTAAGGGAAACATTTGGGGAGACAACTGTCTCCAAACTAAGGCAGCTGACTATTAAGTTTGACACTTATAAGAAGATCCCTAATAAGTCCATGAAATAACATTTGAGGGATATGTCAAACATGATCATGGAACTAAAAGCAGTTGGGCATAACCTCACTGATGAACAGCAAGTTCAAGCTGTTATCTAGTCTTTCCCAGATAGTTAGGAATATATGAAAGTGAATATGACTCATAATGAGAATATTAAAACCTTTGCAGATATTGCGTGCCACTTGGAATTAGAAGATGAGTGCCTTGAGGTTCCCAAACCAAATGCATATGCATATGTGGTTGAATCAAGTTCCAATAAGGCTTATGGATTTAAGCACAACAGGTTCAATAATAATTGGAAAGGCAAAGGCAAAATAAGTGAGACTGGGCGTGAACCAAAGGAAGGAAATAAGTTGTTTAAATGCAAAAGAGGAAAGCGTGCTGGAAGAAAGGATAAGACTAAAGTGATTTGTTACAATTGTGGTAACCTAGGTCATTTTGCTCGTGAATGCACTAAGCCTATCTAACTTCTTCTAAAAGAAGCTATGTTTCTAAAATTTTTCTTTCTAGTACTGTGTTGTTCACTAAAACTCATCCTATGTGGACTGTAGACTCAGGAGCCATGAACTATATAACTAGAGACAAAAATGAATTTGTAGAATTTCGTCGAATTCCAAATGAAATGAAGTGGATATATGTAGGTAATAATACAAGAGCTAAAGTTAAAGGAATTGGCACATACAAATTGGATTTTTAAGAAGGTCAAATCCTATACCTACATGATGTTCTTTATGCTCCTGACATTCGACGAAATTCGGTCTCTGTACTTTCTCTATTAAAGTTAGGATATAGTTTGTATTTTTAGGTGAATGTGTTAAGATTACCCATGGTACTGTTTATTATGGTTATAGATATATTATGGATGGTTTTATGGTATTGAACACGAACTATTATAAGTGGTATTTATTTTTCATTGTTCATCAACTCTAGTAATGATAATATGGATGCACAATTATGGCATGCTAGATTAGGGCATATTAGGCAAGATAGAATGAATAGACTTGCTCGTGATGGTCTTTTGGGATCAAACACAAAATTTGAATTGCCCACTTGTGAATTTTGTTTACAAGGAAAAGCTACTAAAAAACCATTTGGAAAGGGAACAAGAGCTGAATATCAATTACAACTAGTGCATTCTGATATATATGGACTAATGAGTGTAAAAGTAAGGCATGGAGCCTCATATTTTATTACATTCATATATGACTTCACTTGATATGGTCATGTCTATTTGATC
Organism: Macaranga tanarius; assembly: GCA_949673435.1. NCBI lineage: Eukaryota > Viridiplantae > Streptophyta > Magnoliopsida > Malpighiales > Euphorbiaceae > Macaranga > Macaranga tanarius. The sequence continues at coordinate 6,474 of CATIWO010055563.1, read as the reverse complement.
TCCCATAAATCTAAAGCATTAGATTGCTTTAAGAAATATATAAATGAGGTTGAGAATCAATTAGATAGAAAAATAAAAGCATTATAGACTGATCGAGGTAGGGAGTATCTATCTGAATAATTTAAAGAATTATATAATGAAAAAGGAATAGTAAGGCAATTAACAACTCCTAGAACTCTGCAGCAAAATGGTATTGCTGAGCGAAGGAATTGAACCTTGCTTGAAATGGTTAGGTTTATGATGGCGCAAGCTAATCTCCCAATTAGTTATTGGGGTGATGCTTTATTATCTACTGCCTATATACTTAATCGTGTGCCTTCTAAATCAGTTTTCTCTACACCTTATAAGTTATGGATGGGTAAAAAATCTGACTTGAATAAGTTGCATCTATAGGGATCTGCAGCATATATTCTTGACAATTTCCACAAATTTGGTAAATTAGGACCAAGAGGGGAAAAGTGTAGATTTATAAGATATTCTGAAAACTCAAAAGGTTATATGTTTATTGGAGAGGATTCTAATGGAAGACTGACTAAAATTGAGTCCCATGATGTTACTTTCCTTGAAAATCATTTCCCTACAAGGGATGATGTTGACAAAAATCATCATTTATTTAAGATGGATTATGATGATGATACTGGTACAAGTCAACATATGGTTGACATATAAAATGTGGTACCTAGTCCTATTTTAGATAGTGGGAGCATACAATAATTAGTTTATCCATCTTAATTGAGTGGGAGAGATAATATTGAAACTGATCCAATTTCGATTGGTGAAAGTAGTGATTCTCAATTAGGCCAGAGTACACGATTTAAAACCCTTAAAAAGCATTTTTCAATTGAGAATGAATTCTATATTGTCACTTCTGATGATGATGAGGAACCTAAAACTGTGAAAGAGGCACTTAAGTGTCCTGCCAAGGAAAAGTGGAAAGTTGCATTGGAAGAAGAAATGGAATCAATGAGAATGAATCAAGTTTGGAACTTGGTTAATTTACAGTCTGGTCGTAAAGCTATTGGGAATAAATGGATTCTCAAAATTAAGCATAAAACGGATGGTTCCATTGATAGATATAAAGCTCGACTAGTGGCGAAAGGTTATACTCAACAAGAGGGTATAGATTATGAGGAAACTTTTTCACCTGTTGTCAGGTTTACCTCTATTCACCTTATTCTAGCTATTGTAGCTTATATGGATTTCGAATTGCATCAAATGGATGTAAAAATGGCTTTTCTCAATGGAGAACTAGACGAAGAAATCTACATAGAACAACCTGTAGGTTTTATCGTTAAAGGCCAAGAGCGCAAAGTATGCAAGCTCCAAAGATCCATTTATGGTCTTAAACAGTCATCTAGACAATGGTACCTTAGACTTTATAAGGCTATTATGACTTATGATTTCAAAATAATTGATGATGACCATTGTGTTTATGTTAAAAGATATGATGATAAATTTGTAATTCTATCTCTTTATGTTTTTGATATCTTAATAGCTGGAAATGACAGAGAGTATATAATGGAAATTAAAAATTGGTTGTCCATAAATTTTAATATGAAAAACATGGGTAAAGTTGACTACATATTAGGAGTTAAATTAAAAGAGATCGTTCAAAGAAACTTTTGGCTCTATCACAAGAGAATTATATCCAAAAGATTCTAGAACGCTTTAATATGAGCAGTTGTAAACCTGTGGATACTCATGTGTCAAAAGATGAGGCTTAAGTCTCAAAATGTATTCTAGTAATCCAAAAGAACAAAAAGAAATGGCCACTGTACCATATTCTAATACTGTGGGGAGTCTTATGTATGCTATGTTGTGCACTCACCCAGATATTTATTTCGCTATTAGATTAGTTAGTCGGTATCAATCGAATCCTGGACGAGAACATTAGAAAGCTGTTAAGAGAATTCTAAGGTATCTAAAAGGTACTATGGATTATTGCTTATGTTATCAAGGTTCAGACTTACGTCTAATTAGATATTTAGATGCTGATTAGGAGGAGACTTTGATCAATGCAAATCCACCTCTAGCTATGTTTTCTTACTAAATAAATGTGCCATTTCATGGAGTAGTAAGAAATAGACATATATAGCCTTATCAACTATGGAAGATGAATTTATTGCATGTTCAGCTCTAGTGCAAGAGGCTGTTTAAATTAAGAACATTCTTTATGAATTTGGGATTTCAAAATGGTTGTGCAGGAGCCATTACTATTCAATGTGATAATCAAGCAACGATCCCAAATATCATAGTAGAACCAAACATATTAATATGAAGTATAACTATGTTAGAGACATCATAGCTAAACGACAAGTGGTTGTACAATACATATCTACATATAGCATGGTGGCTGATCCGTTAACTAAGCTAATTCTAAGAGATGTATTTCATGCGCATGTAAATTCTCTTGGATTATGTAGAATATAAGAGATGTTGTTGAGCTTATATATTAAATTGTTTAATTAAATGCAATGATTGATGTATTTTCTTAATTATATTTTTACCTTATACACGTCACACTTATAATGTTAAATGCTCAATAAAAGGATGTCACACAGGTTTTTAGTTGGCTTACTTACACAAGCAATCGCCTCTAGCACTGAGATAGCGTGTAGAGATGAGACTAAGTGTTAGGATTATCACCTCAAAATAAAATAAGATGAGGTTGTTCTTGTACATACAACCGATTTGGATTACTCTATCCAAATGACCTGTGTAAGCCAGATGCAAATTCTCAGTTATAATCTGCTATTGAGAGTACTTGGAGGATTCGAGTTAGGAGCTAATAAACAACTAAACTTAGATCTGTACAGTATTTATAATTGACATCAAATTAAAGTTTAAACACTGTAGCACATGATTCATACCATGTGTGCTTATTCGATTGAAAAGGATGTGGGAGAATGATCCATGCTTATCTACTGTGTGAGACCTTAAGGATAATGTTAAAATCCTTATGATTGGTGCCCTTATACTTTTTACTGTTATTTTTAAATTATACATGGTGTTTTGCTATCTTAGCATGATACTTATGGTCATGAATGATTCGATCTATAGACCATGTTTAGAAAAGCAGCTATGTATAAATTACAAATTTCGAGTAGAAAAGGAAGATTTTACCTGGTATGTCTATTGGCTGGCCAATCTTATCGCTTGTGAGAAGTATGATTTGATTATGGATACACAAAATGAAAACTTTTTGAACATGCTCTTCGAGAGATTAGAGATGTTAATGTAATTTGAAAGGAACAAATCTAGGGTACTGTGAGTACATTTGATTAATTAATATTTAATTTTATTTAGAGTTGAAGCTTCTATATTATTTCTAATAGATGCATAGTGACAAGCTCACAAGTGCAGGTTTTGATCACTAGGTCGCACGACCCATTTACTAGTATGAATAGTTTATCTATTGATTAAAGAAAATCTCGCAATGGGTCATAACCATCATGTGCGAGTGGGAGATATTGAAATTTGGATTCGGGTGGCCATAACAGGTTGACTCGACCCAATTTATTAATAAAATAATAGGAGATAACTGCCAAAGGGTAGTTGCTCCAAAGTTACAGGAGAAGTTGCTCCTGTAATACATTATTTAATTAGAATAGCGTAAACATACGAAGTAAAGTGATAGAAAAAATATAAAAACACAGAGAAGAAGAAAACTCTCTGTAAAATCTTCCATAAATCAATATATTAAACTATAGTAAATAGGGTTATGTTAATAAAGTATTTTTTCCCCTCTTTGGTGTGATTAACACTTGATCTAGTCTTAGAATTTTAATCAACTTTGTAGAATCATTAAGAGGTAAGTGATCCGAGCTTATTTTTATTTACAATTCCACATTAATTACAAAGAGGACCCCATATAAATATTTAAAAATAATTAAAGGAAAGATCTTATTTACTAAAATCCAGTCCATTAAACAAATAGATGTTATAATGTAGGTTGTGCAGCCCATGAAGCCCATTCATGAATCTTGCTCATTAAGCAAATTGTGTTACTTGTTATTATGTGATTTTGCTCCTGATAAGCAAACCGATATAATCAAAAACCTGAGAAGTGAGAAGTAAAATGTGAGAAGCACAAAATAGAGACATATATATTTATTGGGAATTATTAGAATAGCGGCGGCTAACCAAAGAGAAGATCAGGAAAAATTAGTAAATTGCTCAGGTAATTTGTTATTTATATATTATATTCGTTAATTATTATTAAATTTTAAATTTATATTTATTTAATTATTTATGATTTATTTCTTTTTAATTCATAATTTAATCTCTGTGTATATTTTTTATCAGTGCATTATGTTGAGATATTACAAAAAATAAACTCCACTTGTTGTTGAATCTAATGTTTCATCAATTTCCCAATCATCTAACTCAAAAAATGAACAAACACGTACTCAGGAGAATATATTTGACAATAAGAATCATTTTACAATAAAAGCACAAAATTCTTCAACAAAATCAAAAAGAGTTGACTTGAATGCTCTTCCAGCTAATCCTGGAGAATGATCAAACATTAAAAGTTACTATCCAAATGATCAAGATGAAGTTAGAAGAGCATATCTTCAAAAAGGCCCTTGTCAATCTCATCGTCATGATTTTCAATAAAGGAATCTTGGAGGTGATTGCATCAATTTAATCCTACTTGGTTAGATGAATATAAATATTGGTTGGAATATAGTATTAAAGATGAAGTAGCTTTTTGCCTATGTTATTATTTATTTAGAACTACAATTAAAATTCAAAGTGGCTCTGAATCTTTTATGAGTGAAGGGTTTAAGACTTGGAATAAAAAATCACGACTACATATTCAGATGTTGCAAGTGCACATACTATAGCAGTTCACAAATGTCAAGATTTGATGAAATAGTCTCAATATATTCATTCTACATTTGATAGGCAAATAGACTTGGCTAAGACTAAGTATAAAATTTGATTGAATGCCTCTATTGATTGTATAAGATTTCTTTTAAGACAGGGATTGCCTTTTTGTGGTCATGATAAACATGAAATTTAAGCAACAGAGGGAATTTTCTTGAGCTTCTACATTTTTATGCGTAACGTAATGATAAAGTGGGCAGTGTTGTATTGAGTAATGCTCTAGGAAATTAAAAAATGATTGCTCCTTAAATCCAAAAAGACATTGTGTATGCAGCAGCAAAAAAACTACCAAGGTAATAATTAATGATCTTGGAAATGATTTTTTTGGGATTTTAGTTGATGAGTCTCGTGATGTTTCATGTAAAGAGCAAATGGCTTTTGTTTTGCGTAATGTTGATAAAAGAGGATTTATTATGGAGAGATTTATTAGCCTTACTCATATTTCTAATACTTCAGTTTTATCACTGAAAGATGCTATTAGTTCTATGCTTTCAAAGAATAAACTAAGTTTGTCTAGATATTAAAGGCAAGGTTATAATGGTGCTAGTAACATGCGAGGTGAGTTCAATGGCTTAAAAACTTTGATTATGAAAGAAACTAAATCTGCTTATTATATTCATTGCTTTTCTCATCAATTACATTTAGCACTTGTGTTTGTTGCAAAGAATCATTTTGCTATTAATGATTTCTTTGATTTAATTGCTCATTTGTTAAATGTGATTGGAGCTTCTTGTAAGTGTCAAAATAAGCTTATGGAGCAACATGCAAATAAAGTTATGGAATCACTGATTAATGGTAAGTTGCAAATAGGTTGAGGCTTAAACCAAGAATTGGGTATTAAAAGGCCTGGTAATACTCGTTGGGGATGTCATTATGCTTCACTCTTGAATATAATGGCTTCATTTTCCTCAATTATAGATGTACTTGAAGATATTGAAAGGGATGGCACTTATCATGATAAAAAAGCAGAAGCACATCATCTCTTAGAAATGTTGGAGTCATTTGATTTTATTTTGGGTTATTTATAAAAAAAATACATGAACTTTGACGCTTTTGGCAATTTAATCATGAACTTTTAATTTTGGTAATTTTATGCATAAACTTTTTTATTTTTGTAATTCTATGCACCAGTTAAAAATCTAGTGAAATCTTGATGATGTGGCCACCAAAAAATCTGAGTCAGTCCACATAGGCGTCACATCAAAATACATCTTTTTGATAATTTATAAAACAATGCACAAACTTTGATATTTTATACAATTTTATCATGAACTATTAATTTTTTTGGCAAATTGATACTCAAGTATATGCATTTTGAATTAATACATATAAAACGATTATTTAAACAATGAGAGTTCAAAATTAAATTTTTTAATTAAAAATTATTAAATTTGTTAATTATTTTTTTATTTCAATTGTTACATGCAAATTGATATTTATTTTATTACTTTGAGTTAAATTATTATTTATAAAATAATTTAAGTAGTTTAAATTTTAATTTTTATTTAATTAAATTAATAATAAATAGTAATTTCTTAAAATTTTATATTTGAGTTCTTAAATTTTTGAAAAATATCATTC
>CATIWO010055541.1:0-12188 GCA_949673435.1 Macaranga tanarius | reverse complement strand
AGTTAAATTATTTGTGATCTTGTAATTTAACATGATTCAATGTTGGTCTAGTTTTACTTACTCTTACACTGTTTGTATCAATGGCATATTTATGCTATTTCTATCACTTGTCCAAAAAAAATACATACTATTATGGTGTACTTTTGTTACAAAAGATTTGTCTCAAATGATACTTATGAGTTGTAAGTAAAGATCACATGACTAAACAAATAATGTGACAAATTTCCCATAACTTATATATGAATCATGAACATTGTGCACAGGCTTGCTCAGATTCCTCTAACTAATTTACTCTCTTTTTATCATGTTTATTATGCATATAAAAGTGTCCGAGTGACTTCTATAATTAGAGAGCAACAAAGAGAAACCTCGAAGATGGCAACTAGTGAACCTAACCAAACTCCTCAACCTAACCAAATCTCAAACTTTCCAATTGATGGAGAAGTGAAATACTTATTCACAAAATCATTAAGCAACAGTGACATGATAGCAGGTTTAACCCTAATTGAAGAGTCAAAAAATATCTTTCGTCAGAGCTTACCAAAATCATTATTAAATGAAATCGCTACAATTGGTTTAGATATTGAAATTTTCACACCGAACGGAAAAATTTGGAATAAATTGAGGTATGATAGGGCAAATAAAAATTTGAAATTGGATGGTATAGAATGGTCAGATGTTGTTAGCCAGAATGAATTGAAGGTTGGTGATGACATTGATTGTTTTCTATTGTATCATTCTGAGGTTGGTCCACAAGGAATTCTAAGCTTACTTATTCAAAAGGTAATAAAAAAAAATTTCACATTAAAAATCATTGATTAATTACAAGATATTGGTTTTAAATAATTAACTTATGTATATATTTAACTTGTAATGTCTTGAACAGAGTGCTAGTGAGACTTCTGGGTGATCCTAAAGCTGTCACAATTGATGCATGCTAATGCTGATGAAGAATAAAAAAGTATTATGGATGGTCTTCTATTAGTGGTATTAGTAGTATATAATAATAAGTTTATAATGCTAATTTAGGTTTTATTTAGCTTAATAAACAAATAAGCATTGCTAATTTTAGTAGTGCGTTGATGTTACTAGTGGAATGTACTGGAGTGAAAAAAAAAAACCATATGTTAAAAATATATTTAATGTAATTTGTTTCTAACTTTACAAAATTAAATTTAGAAAACTGCAAAAGCAAAACGACGTGGGATTGATAGGACTAAAAAGCAAGCTAAATACGTGACACATGATAATCTCACCGCAAGAGACGTGGCATAAAAATAAAACATAAACAACACGTGTTAGAATATAAATGGAGAAAATACCTTTTCCTGGCCAGTTATTTTTGTGGACGGTGACCGTCATACATTTATAGCGTCCCACAGAGAGCCACCACACACGCACCAAACGTGAAAAAAATAAATAAAAAAAAAAGCATCGCATTTTTTCTTTTTAAAAAAAAAAAAAAAAGAAAAAAAAGAAGAGTCATATCTTTATCATCACCACCACCCTTCTCTCTCGCTTCTGTTAACCCTAGATTTTCTCTCCCTCTCTCTATCTCTTCTGTTATTTAAATTTTTAATTTTATTTTCTTGGGGAAAAAAAATGGTAAGCCACTTTCTTTCACTCTTATCGCTCACTCTATCACCTCTTAATTTAATTTCATTTGCAATATCAATTTTTTTAAAAAAAAATTTAAATAATTTTTTCGTTTGTTTGTCCGATCGATCGTTGATTTTTGATAATTTATTTATGTATTGTATTGGTTCAATGATCGGAACTGATTTTTTTTAGTGGCATGTTTGAATCTGATTGTATATGTTGATGTTTTGATGATTGTTATGTTCTGTAGATTTTGATTTTTTTAATGTTTGGTTATTGTGTTAGTGTAGATTTTGGTATGATGTTTTGATGTTGGAGTTTGTTAGTTGTCTGATTATTACAGTTTAGTTTGTTAATTAGGGATCAAATTTGGATTTTGGAGTATTCTTTGTCCGGGACAAGTGTTATTAATAGCGAATATAGTGTTAGTTTATGAGCTTTTTTTGGGTTAGGGATATATTTTTAAATGATAATTTTTTTTAGTACTTGTTTTGTTTGTTATTGAGATTAAGGTACTGACTATAATGTTAGTGTTTTATGAAGGGTGATGTGCACTCAAATTAATAATTGTATCATTGTGGAAAATTAATCTGGTTCACTAATCATTTGATGATAGTAAATAGGGATATAATTAACATGGTCACAAACCCAACTAAGCAAATACAACATGTCTTTAGCATAAGTCAGATTTCTTTTTATCATGATTTGTGTGATCATTTGCAACTAGTCTAGGATTAATGCTATGATGTTGATGGTAAAGTTGTTGGTTCAAAATTAGAGGTAAGACGAAAGGTTTCCCTTTTCTTGATTTGCATTGGATCACATATTTTCGGACTTGGCTATTTTCGAAAATCGTGGGGCTTAAGAGTAGCATCTTGTAGATGGTTTGGCATTGTTGTTGTTCTTTGGGAAGTTTCTTTACTAGTAAACCATGTTTGCTGGATGTAAGGATATGTAATGTGTTGTGGTCATTACCAGTTAGTGTTGCTTATTTATATTTCTTTTTATTTGCAGGCAAATGCAGCGTCTGGGATGGCTGTGCATGATGACTGTAAGCTGAAATTTTTAGAATTGAAGGCAAAAAGGACATACCGCTTCATTGTTTTCAAGATTGAAATGCTACAGAAGCAGGTCATTGTGGAAAAACTAGGTGAACCAACTGAAAGTTATGAGGCTTTTTCTGCAAGCCTACCTGCTGACGAGTGCCGATATGCTGTCTATGACTTTGATTACGTGACAGATGAGAACTGTCAGAAGAGTAGGATTGTTTTTATTGCATGGTAATTAGTCAAAAGCTAATTTTGATTTCTAATTAGTCTGGCTTGCATGATTAGTTGTTTGATTGTTTCTTTTATGTAAACGTGTGAAGGTCTCCTGATACAGCAAAGGTGAGAAGCAAGATGATTTATGCTAGCTCGAAAGACAGGTTCAAGAGAGAGTTAGATGGAATTCAGGTGGAGCTGCAAGCTACTGATCCGACTGAGATGGGTCTTGATGTTATTAGAAGCCGATCAAATTGAATGTCGGATACCTACAATGTGATATGGAGAGCCTATGTGATATGGTTCACTAAAGTCTACTGTTTATAAAATTTGAACCTAGAATCTGCTTCTTCTTTTAAGTCATGTCGTTGTGGTCATATTTGTGGATTCATGGGGTGGTTATCCCCTCTAGTGTGACTTAATGCGCATAATTTATATGATGGTTTGTGGCGGTATAGTTCTCAGCTGGATTTTTTTAAATGCTTGTGTGCTTTTACTTGGTAAATTAAGCGTTTGATTAGGTTTATTGGGCACCGGTCATTGATATCCTGCTCATTTTTTATATGCCAACACTTCCTGTGGTCCAATTCATTATCATGGGTGATGTTTTGCGGCTCTGTTAGACATCTCTCTATTGTTAAAGTTCAATATGAACTTCAGAAATTAAGGACCTGTGGGAGGAAATATATTTTCTTGGAGCACAAAAGCATTATTGAGAGTTCAAACTTGTGGTGCTAAAGTTTGAAGTGTTCGACTCATTGATATGTTGGAAGACCTTTTTTTTTAATCATATATATATATATAATGCGGATTTTTTTTAATTTTAAAGTTGAAGTCTTGATCAATTTGTGGTTGTGGGTGGTGAAAGAAGTACATAATTTTGACATTCAAAAAGTTGTGGCAATAAGGGACTAATGGTTCCCTTTGCAAAGCTACCTTTGCCACCCTTCTTTTTTTTTTTTTTTTTTTTTAAAGTACTTTTATTATTGTTGTTTTTATTAAAAGCTCAAAAGGTGGAAAGTGTCAATTCACTATAAAATGACAAAAAATTAGATAAAAACAAATTTTACTTGGTAAAATTTAGAATGCAACTAAGCATTTTATTTTTCAAAATTAATAGATACGAGTTCTAATATTAATAAAAATAATTATATTGAACTTTAAATGAAAATAGTTAAAAACCGTCCCCTTTTTTTAGTATTGAGAAATGAGATTTGGGAGAGTCTGCTTTTTTTCTTTGGAAGTATTTGAAATATTTTTAAAAATAAATGAAACTATAATGATTTGATAAATCAAATTAAAATATCAAGTCTCATCAATCCATGCCTTTTTTTTCTCTTTATTTTCTTTTATTGAGAAAACTAAATAAAAAAATTTATGGGCTTTTGCTGAAAAAGCTCACTCTTTAACAAGCAAGCCCACTCAAGACCAGCAAATTCAACTACAGAAGCACTGTTCTTGAGCGACATGAGCCATTTTCAAACAAAAAAATGGGCAAGAATTCATCTCCATTACGTAGATTGTTTCATGCACTAAGAGCAAATGATACATCCTTAATAGCAGCTGAAACTAATCCCAACTACTTTCACCTTCTCTCTTCATGCACAGACCTTAACTCTCTCCTTCAAGTTCATGCTCGTTTAATCGTCTCAGGCCATCAAAATCACCATTCAACAAACACCCATCTCTTAAAATCTTACGTTTCTTGTAAAAGATGTGATCTTTCTCGCTTTCTGTTTGATTCTATGCCGAACCCAAGTGTTAGACTGTATAATTCTATGATGCAAGCTTATGCAAATGCTAAAAATTACCAAGAAGCTATAAATTTGTATCATATTATGTTGAATAAAGGCTTAAAGCCTGATAAGTATACATTCACTTTTGTTTTGAAAGCTTGTAGTGGTACATTAGAGTTTAAAGAGGGTATTTTGATTCATCGTGATGTAGTTTCTAAAGGGTTGGAGTGTGATGTTTTTGTTGGGACTGCTCTTGTTGATATGTATGGTAAAATGGGTGATGTAGACTTAGCAAAAGAAGTGTTTGATCAAATGCCAAAAAGAGATGTTATAACTTGGAATGCTATGATTTTGGGTTTGTCACAGAGTGGGGATCCTGAGCAAGCGCTGGGATTTGTTAGGAGTATGCAATTGACTGGTGCAGAGCCTGATTTAGTGAGTATTGTTAATTTGGTTCCAGCTGTTTCGAAATTAGGTGATATTGATGCTTGTAGGTCTATTCATGGTTATGTGATTAGGAAGGGTTTTGATGCAATTGTTTCTAATGGGTTGATTGATATGTACTCTAAGTGTGGGTATATAGATGTGGCTTGCCAGGTTTTTGAGCAAATGAAAGACAAGAATGATATTTCGTGGAGAACAATGATGGCAGGGTATGCACATAATGAGTGCTTTTTTGAGGTTTTGGAGTTGTTTGATTGTATGGAGAGCGAGAATGTTGCTTTGAACAAAGCATCAGTTGCAAGGGCTCTTTTGGCTGCTGCAGAAATGAGAGATTCAGGAAGAGGTAAAACAATTTGTGATATTGCTAGTGGACAAGGAATTGACTCAGATGTTTTGATTGTTACTGCTATGGTGACTATGTATGCCAAATGCGGCAATGTAGATAAGGCTAAACAGTTGTTTCAAGAGCTCAAAGAAAGAGATTTGGTTGCTTGGTCAGCAATTATAGCTGCTTTTGTGCAAGCAGGGTATGCTGAAGATGGACTATCACTGTTTCGAGATATGCAGAATGATTTTTTGAAAGCAAATAATGTTACCCTCCTCAGTGTACTTCCAGCTTGTGCAGAATTAATGTCCCTGCAGTTAGGTAAAAGCGTGCACTGTTATGCAATAAAAGAAAATTTGGAATCTGACATCTCAATTGGAACAGCCTTAGTGTCCATGTATGCCAAATGTGGATTTTTAACTGCTGCGCTGACTATATTCAACAGAATGCCTTGTAAAGATATTGTGACATGTAATGCTTTGATAAATGAGAATGCCCAGATTGGTGACCCTTATGCTGCACTAGAAATGTTCCGTACAGTACAGATATCTAAAACACGCCTGGACTCAGGAACTATGGTATGTTTGCTTTCAGTTTGTGTGCTTTTACATGACCTGGACCAAGGATCATGCATGCACGGGAATATTATAAAGTCTGGCTTTGATTCTCACTGTGATGTAAAAAATGCTCTGATTGACATGTATGCCAAATGTGGAAGCCTTTCCAATGCTGAATTCTTGTTCAAGATAACTGAGTTTACAAAGGATGAGATATCTTGGAATGTTCTGATCACAGGCTATGTTCATAATGGAAGTGCCAAAGAAGCTATTTCTGCTTTTTGCCAAATGAAAATAGCAAATTTTCAGCCTAATCTAGTTACATTTGTTAGTGTCTTTCCTGCAGTAACATATCTGTCAGCCTTAAATGAAGGCATGGCTCTTCATGCTCTTATTATCCGAATGGGTTTTCAGTCTAACATACTTGTTGGGAATTGTCTTGTTGATATGTATGCCAAATGTGGCCAGCTTCACATCTCAGAATACCTATTTCACGAGATGAACAATAAAAACACTGTTTCCTGGAATGCAATGCTTGCAGGGTATGCAGTTCATGGGCAAGGGAACCGTGCTATTGAACTTTTCACACTCATGCAAAAGAGTCATATCAAGGTTGATTCTTTGTCCTTCATCAGTGTGTTGTCTGCTTGCAGGCATGCAGGTTTAATAGATGAAGGGAGGAAAATATTTGATTTGATGTATAAAATGCACCAGCTTGAACCAGGTTTGGAACATTATGCATGCATGGTGGATCTATTAGGTCGTGCTGGATTATTTGATGAAATTTTGCATTTAATAAAGGCAATGCCATTGGAACCTGATGCCAGAGTGTGGGGGGCCTTACTGGGTGCGTGTAAAATGCATTCAAATGTGCAGTTAGCAGAATTTGCACTAGATCATCTTGTAAAACTTGAACCTGAAAATCCCACTCATCATGTGGTTTTATCAAATATCTATGCCATATCTGGGAGGTGGAGAGATGTGGGCAATACAAGATCAAACATGATCAAGACTGGGCTGAAGAAAAGTCCTGGATGGAGTTGGGTTTGAGGCACGGGAGAAAATAAGGTATGCGCATTTTCTGAGCATTTGACGAAGGGCTATTCACAAGTCTAGATTCCTTCATACTAGAACGCCGAACTTGAGAACATCAAAAAAATGTTGTATCCCCCTAATATTACTGGACATGTAGGAGAGTTAATGCTTTCAAAGAACAACTAATCAAAATTAACTGCTCCTATTTTCAGGGAAATACTAGTTTGAGAATCACAAAGGATGTGGACCATGAACCAGGAAATGAATATACTATAAGCTTACAATAATTCCTATAGTGCCCAAGAAGTCAAATTGATTGAGGCCTATTGATGATTCTGCGTAGCTTGAACTTGTGTTAAGGGCTGTGCGAAGGTATTGTGCATAATTTTGTGGAGGTAATTATCTTGATTAGTCTCTGTTGTAGTTGTCTTTGTTCTCAAACTATTTTGTTAATTTTTCTGAACTCATTTGTTCTTCTTACCGTCTTTTGAATTTACAGTTTGGAATGATTTTCCTGAATGGAAAGATGTAAAAACCAGCTATGCGAACAGCACTTGCTTGGAACAGTATGCCTCAGTCCAAATGATTGTGCTTTTTCCTTCTGTGAAAATTTTGCAGTTTGTCGTTGACAGTTACTCAGTATTTCTTATAACTATATGATGGTACTTTGGTGACTTCTGACACAAACATTTTACTGAGATGCAACTGTGTTCTTTTAATGTAGGCCTTTATCAGGATACTGAGAAGAGCTTTGGTTTGCTGAGATTTTGTTATGGACAACTTTCATGCAATAGAATTTTAAGGAAAAAGGGATGGTGGAGAAGATTTTCTTTCATTAACTATCACGAGATCTCTTTCGTTAACATAACTAGATCTTGAAGAAAGCTCTGGAAAGAAGCAGTACTATAGCTGTCTGCTGATGACTTCTTGTAGCTGCATAAAGAAGGATGAGTGCTTGAAGGATATGGAGAAAAACACGTCAAGAAAATTCTCCATGACTCTATCTGGAATGAAGGTAAATTTGGCAAGTATTCTGCTCAATCTTATTTTCTCTTATTCTTTCTATCTCTATTATTATTATTATTATTATTTTTTTTTTTTGTCTTTTATAGCTTGTGCATTATCTTTGTTTTTGTTACTGTCTCAGTGAGAGGTGGATGTTCTGAGTTTTAGATTCAGGTTAGTCACACAAGCTCACCAATTTTGGGTAGCCAAGGTTACAGTTAAATATGTTGGGCACAAGAATACTAGTATATTTTTATATCATTGTCACAAACATATCATGAAAACATTTTTAGATGTTAATAACTTCATTATAGGTAATGTTTGGTGTTGGTCACAACAACAAATGTAAAGAATCAATTAAATGAAAATTTGGTAAAGTGATGTACTTTCTTAGCCGTCTAGATGACAGTGTGTTACAAGAAAAATACAACAATATTTGCTTGTACTTTAATATTTTTTTGTATGTCTCCAGTGTAAGTTGTATGCCTCCAGTGTAAGTGATTGCTGATACTACAGTTATGTCTATTGCATGCCGCTTGTTATTTTGTTACATGTTTTTCTTATCCTTTTTATACACTTCTAACTTTATTAGTGATGATATTGATGACAATGAGGATAAAGAGTTAATAAAAGAACTCTAATTGATAAAATTATTGCACCAAAAGAATGGATAAAAACAATATAAAAAAACAGAAAAGAGATTCCATAACTTATACAAATTTAAGATTAATTGTAATAATGAAATAAATTTAATTTCCTCCATTATCCCATCTTTTCTATAGGTAGGAAATGCTATATCCATCTTTAAAGTCTTAAAACTCATGTCTAGATATATAGCATCCCACTAATTGTAAATCTCATGATCGATGTGCTACCTACACATCACTTGATTTTTGTTAGCAAAGTAAATCTCGTGATTACTTTCGATTACTTCCAATTTTTTCAATTTTAATAATTTAGCCAGTGGCATGCTTAGATAACTTTTGAAGAGATCATACAACGTTTATAATATAATTTTAAAAAATCCAATATTCTACATTATAATTTTTATATAAAATTATATATTAATAAGTAAATAATTAATAAAATTTTGTTATGGAGCTCTAAATTTAAACTTAAATATATCATCCAATCATAAACATCTTAAAAATAGTTTTAATTTTGAATTCAACAATGTGAAATATAATTAAATAACTCATACATTAAATACAAGTAAAAGCTTAAAATTTAAGAAAGTACTTAAAAATTTTGAAGGGCTAAATAGCATATAATTATAATTATAACTACAACTACAAGGATTTGAATTGAAACTAAATTGTAATGACTTTAGCCCTTTCAAATATTTTAACGTTAGCTTTGTTAAATTACAAGGATTTGAAATATATTAATTAAGTAATTTTAATCAAATATTAATTATGAATTTATTACATAGTTTTTTAAAAAATGAGAATTCTGAAATTGACGCCTGAATTTTATTATTCCCTAGAAACATATGGTTCCATACAAACATTAAATTAAAACAATTCTCTTTTATATATTGCTATTCAGTAACTAAACAATAATCTAATCTAGCTAACAGCACAAAATCTGCCAAGAATCATAAAAAAGACTAAAGAAGTATTTCTCATTATATTTGATCCCAAAAAAGTGTTGGGGCCCTTACTGGGTGCGTGTATAATGCATTTGAATGTGCAGTTAGCAGAATTTGCACTATCTTGAGCCTGAAAATCCCACTCATCATCATGTGCCTTTATCAAATATCTATGCAATATCTGGCAGGTGGAGAGATGTGGGCAATGCAAGATCAGACATGATCAAGACAGGGCCGAAGAAAAGTACAGGGAGTTGGGTTTGGGACACTGACGAATTAAAGTACGCAAATTTTGAGCATGTAACAAAGGGCTATTCACAAGTGAAGAAAATTCCTTCATTTTGTAATGCCCAACTTAAGAAGATTGGAAAAAATGTTATAACTCCTAATATTGCTAGACGCTAGGAGAGTTATTGCTTTCAAAGCACAACTAATCAAAATTTTACTGTTTCCATTTTCAGGGAATTAAATAATAGATTCAGAAACACAAAGGATATGGAACATGAACCAAGAAATGAATACAATATAAGCTTTCAATAAATCCTTTAGCCCCCATGAAGTCATATGGATTGGGGCCTATCATTGATTCAGCATTGCTTGAACTTGTGTCAAGGACTATATGGGAAGGTATTTAGCATAATTTTGAATAGGCAGTTATCTTGATTAGTCTATGTTCTAGATGTCTTTGTTGTCAAACAATTTTGTTGTCTGAATACATTTGTTCTTCTTACTGCCTTTTGAATTTACAGCTTCGAATGATTTTCCTGAAGATGGAATGATGTAAAAGCCAGCTATACAAGCAGCATTCGTTGAGGACAGTATGACTCAGTCCAAATGATTGTGATTTTGCTCTTGGGTGAAAATTTGCAGTTTGTCATTGACAGTTACGTCAGTATTTCTTATAATGTTACTTCAGACTCGAACATTCCATGACATGCAACTGTGTTCTTTTAATGTAGGTCCTGATTAGGATACTGATGCAGAGCTCTGTGTCATTAAATTTCTGCTGAGATTTTGTTATGGACAACTTTCATGTCATTGAATTTTGAGGAAAAAGAGATGGTGGAGAAGATTTTCTTTCATTAACACCACAAGATCTCTTTCATTGACACAAGTAGAACTCGAAGAAAGCTCTGGAAATAAGCAGTGATAGAGCTGTCTGCTGGTTAGGAGTAGATGGTGTGAGTGTCAGGGTTAGTCTAGAAAAAGTTCACCAATTTTGGCCAAGCCAATTGCACACTATCTAATTGTAAACTACACTTCATATATCAGTTACAGTTCAACAATATGTATTTTTATCTAGTGGAGTTGATATTGAGGCTAATGTGTTTTTGAGCCAAGTCTAATGTACCTGTTTTTTTTAATTGAAGAAAAAAATAATTGTCGCATACATATCGCTATCTGAAAACATTTTTTTAGATCTTTCTGACTTCATTATAAATTCTGCGTGGTATAGTTCAGCACATATGGAGAGAATCATTCACAACTGCAAATTTGGGAAGTAACAGACTCTCTTTGCATTGACCCTTTTTGAGATTATCATTACAATAACAGTGTGCTACAAGAAAAAAATACAACAATATTCTATCAAATGGATTGTTTACTGTTTAACTTGCAACAATATATATTTATCAGACCATAAAAATGAATTATTTTATTACACTTTTCTCATTTAATTTTAATGATAATGAGCATTTTATTACATATTTTTCTCATTTGTTTCTAATCCAAAAATTATCACCTCTATTATATAATTTTTTTTTTATTTTAGCACAGTAACATGGTGCATCTAATTTCTTATTTAGAAATAATTGGAATTATGGAAAAATTTGTTCAGAGTTTATTAATGAGTAAAAGCTTTTCTAGTCATCCTCATTAAAGTATGAGTTAACCTTTCAAAATATTGTCAGATATGGTTGATGGCAAGTCGCAGCAACTCCATTAACACTCAAAATGAATTGCAATTATTGGCAATAGTCTCACAACTATTAAAAATACTGTCAAGTCAAAGTGGAGAAACTACCACCACCATTGCAAAAGTCGCTATCGCCCAAAACAATCACTGCTCCAAAACCACCATTGCCACCTCCTCCTTCTCAGCCTGAGTTGCAGAATCACTTTGAGGAATTTGTATTCGTGTTCAAAAGGTTTAGTCTCAAGGAACAAACCAGAAAGAGAACTGTGGAATCATTTGTGCTCTCAGCCGACGATGAATCTTTTTCATGTGATGGGAACTCTGATGGTTCCTTTGATTCTGCACTTTTAAAGATTGAAGCAAGAGTTTTAGATAAAGATGTACTCGTTAGAATCCATTGTGAGAAACAACAAGGAGTTGTACCCAATATACTACACGAAGTAGAGAATCTACAATTCTATCACTAACAATAATGTCTTGCCATTTAAAAATTCCACACTTAAAATCACCATTATCGCTCAGGTAATTTAAGTTCGAACTTATATTAGCACAGATAAAATCTACTTGATTTTAGATTTGTTTTGTTTCTTTGCATTGATCAAGTATTTAGTTTGCCTGACACTGAACCTTTAAGCCAATTACAGAACTTCTAAGCACTCACATATACAAATTGCATGATCAATTGCAGAATAATCATCATGCCACTCTTCCCAATAGAA
>CATIWO010055501.1:0-12749 GCA_949673435.1 Macaranga tanarius | reverse complement strand
TTTTAACATAATTTGATTTTTTTCATAAAATGAACCAAAACCGGCCGGTTCGGAACCTGAACCGGCCGGTTCCGAACCGGAACCGCCGGTTCACGGTTCCAGAATGGTGGAACCGGCCATGAACCGGTCCCACCCTCGGTTTAGGGCCGGTTCAGCTCGGTTCCGGGTTTGACCGGTTACGGTTCTAGGTTTGACCGGGCTGGTTCCGGTTCGATTCCGGGCCGAAGCCGGCCTGTGGCCACCCCTACTAGTATGGCATTATGGTGGAATATATGGTAAATAATAGTTATAGAGGAGGGATGTTGAATTCAATCAGATCGTAGACACAAATAGGCTAGGGTACTGGTGCTTACTTGAATATGCTAAAGCTGAACTAAAACAAAGAGAGCCCTTTTAGGAATAAAAGCAAAGGTGGCTTAATGGTGGTATATGATGATACTATAATATATGAACTGTTGGATATTTTGCATAAGAAAAAAAAGTGTGATATATATGTTGTGAATGACAATATTACAGCAGGTGGAAGTAATATTAGAGTGAACACACAAAATTGTAAGGTAAATTATGGGGAAGGTTCAAGAAGGTTTAGGTACAAGTGTGATGCTGACGGGGATATAAATGAGGTAAATGAGGCAACAGTCAATGTGAGTAAAGACAGTTGGCAATTTAAAGATTTACTTCATGAGATAAGAATACATGAAGTTGGTGAAGTAGGTGAAGCTGATATAAATGAGACAGAGACAAAATTAGAGGAAGAAGAGTATGTAGATGTTAATGAAGAATTTATGTATGATGGAGATAACTTAGAGTTGTAAGAAGCTAGAAAGAATTTAAAGAATTTTGATAAAATAAGATCAAATGATGAGATACTTAATGAGATACAATATTGATGTGATAAGAGGAATGATAAAAGAAATGAGGAGGCAATGAATGAAGAGCCAGAGTATGACATTGATTATATAGATTCATTATATTGCAATTATATGGATATAGATGAAGAAATAGAGGTAACAAGTGGCAAAAATAGAAGAAAATTTTCAGCATACAATCCACAAAGTATCAGAGTTATTTTCACTACTGTAATGACATTTGAAGGGGTAAATCAGTTTAAGGAAGCATTAACCAGGTATTCAATAATGGAGAGAAAAAGGTTAATTTACACCAAGAACACACAGTTGTATGTTAGATTCAAATTTAAAAATCCAAAATGTCAATGGTTTATATTTAGTGCAAAAGACATGAAAATTGGTATATTTCAGGTTATCAAATATGTAGATGATCATCAATATGGTATAGTGAATAAACTAAGTAAGCTGACACATAAAAAGCTTATTGACTTCTTACTGGAGAAGTTTGATTTTGTTCCAATAGTAAAACTCATTAACTTACAGAATTTAGTAAAGAAGGAATTGAAATTGGATGTTCGCTTACTGCAATATTGGAGAGCTAAAGTTGTTGCTTATGATAAGTTAAAGGAGAATACAACTGAAGAATTTACAAAGCTGTGGAGATATGTGATGGAAATTAGAAGAGCACGTGAAGGAAACATTGTGCTTTTGGAAACCAGTGATGATAACACTTTCATGAGGATATATATTTCATTTCATGTATGTAAGAAAAGGGTTTCTAGATGGTTATAGGAAAGTAACGGGATTTGATCGATGGAGCATTTTTGAAATGTGTTGCGAAGGGAGAGGTCTTGGCAGCAGTTGGTAAAGATAAAAATAATCAAATGTTTCCAATAGCTTAGGGTATTATGACAATAGAGAATAAGGACAATTGAATATGGTTCATTGAACAACTATAAATGGACCTTGCAATTGGAAGAAGAGCATGATGGATTTTTATCTCTGACCAGTGTAAGGTAAATAAATAATTTTTAATCAAGTTTTATTTAAAAATAAAAATTATATGTTTGCTTTTAACTTTTTTTGTTGTTTTAAATTATATGGGTTATAGCCTGCATTATTTGAGCTATATTCTGATTCAGAGAGAAGATAGTGTGCCAGAAATTTACTTAGTAATTACAAGAAAACTCATAGAGGTAAGACTCTTGAAAAGCATTTTTGGATGTGTGTCAAAGCTTCTAACCAAGCTAAATTCAAGGTTAGAATGCAAGAATTAGTTAATATTTCTCAAAAAGCTCATGATGACATGATAAGGTTTGATTCTCAATTTTGGTGTAAAGTATTTTTTGACATAAACACCTAATGTGATTTTATTGATAATAACATGTGTGTTTTCCTATTTAGAAGATATTAGAAAGCTGGTCATGAAAAGAGTACATAGTAATAGGGATATCACTTAGAAGAGGGTGGAGGATATAGGCCCTAGAATCAGGAAAAATTACGAAAGGAAAAGGAGGAAAGTTATAAGTGCTCAGTAGTGTTGAATGGATTAAGTAGTTATAAAATAGCATATTATAATGACACATATGTAGTGAACCTTGAGGATATGAGTTGTGTATGTGGAGCTTGGAAACTATAAGGTATTTCTTACTGCCATGCAATTTGTGCTATTTATGATAGTGATCAATAACCAGGAGATGTTGTCTTACTAGTATACAAAAGATAAGTACTTGAGGGCTTATAGTAAAATGATGTGCACACTTAATGGGAAAAAAATTTTGGCCTGAAACTATTAAACCACTCACAAAACCTCCTTCATATAGAAAACTACTAGGAAGACTAAAAATAAACAGAAAAAGGGAGTTTAAAATTGGCAGCACTGGGAGGTTGATTAAAAGAGGAAGACACATGACTTGTTAATACTGTTTTGGCAAGGGACATAATAAAATCAACTTATCCAATTTGAAAGATAATGGAGAGAGAGAAACTAAGATTTAATTAGAAAGACCAGATAAATTAAAGGTATTATATACTTATAAAATTGTAGTTATCTTTATAACCATTAATATTCATAACTGATGACATTTTCATTACAAGTTAAATAGAAGAGCAAGAGTACTCATAGGTTTAATTATATAAGCATGCCTCAGGAAAGTATTCTTGACATAGCTTATCAGAGTATATCATTAAAAAAAGGTGTAACTGCTATTAAGAAATAGGTTCAGTATAATGCAAAGGTATTATTAGTGTATTTCAATTATTTTATATAATAATATTACTTTTTAAGGTGAAACTAATTTGTGAAATGCATTAAATTTAAGAAAAAAGGAAAGCAGCTACTGGATGATATTCAGAAAGCTCCACCTAATATGCATGTCCTATTATTTATATTTGCAATGAGTTTATAAATTTCATATATGTGAAGCTAATTAGTATAATGTCTATGGTTACAAGGATAAGGGAAAACAAAAAGTTAATGATGGTCATTATAGTTTAAGGATAGCACAAAGTTAGAAAAGGTAAGAGGAAGAATTATTTCTGAGGCAACTAAGATCTAGAGAAATAATCATTCAAGAAGGAAGCCAGATCACTAAAACAAGGTCAGCTAATGAGAAGAAAAATGAAGTTGCATCAGTAAAAAGGAAGGCAAGTTCAAAACTATATAGCTTTTATAGACAAGCTGACAAGAAAAAAGAAGAAAAATAAGAAACCTATAAGCTATAGAGTGTACACAATTTATAACACAAATTCAACAATTATCAATGTAAGTTAGGCAAAACAATTTACATATTTGCATTGTGTACTTGATATTTTTCATGACTGTGGCAAATGAAATTTATAGCTTGGGACTTTAAGTGCACATTCTATAAATTATGGTGCTTGTTTTAACACAAGCCTAATAATGGTTTGGAGAGGGAGATTAATGACTTATCGCAGTGCTATAATTGCTCAATCAAGTGTAAGTTCAAGTGCAGGAGCAACTAAAATAGCCATAACCATAACTGGTGTAAATGCTCCAATACAATCAATTTAGGATGCTAATTTAAATGGTCAAGTGCAGTTTTCTTAAGAGAGGAATATGGCATTCCAATTATGCCAAACATAAGAGTCGTTAGCAAATGAGAAGAAAAAAAGATGCATAGAGCCAGATCATCAACTTTTTATTTTGAATCATTTTGTATGTTGTCATTGTTAGGCAAAGTTGGAGGTTGATTAATAAAAATTGTTAGATAATTTTTTTTGTTATGTTGGTTTTGATTGAAAAAAAACCGAGTTGGTAGCCTAAAATAAATACTTTGTTATATCTATTATCCTTGTTTAAGGTCAAATAGTTATTGTCATTATTAAGCTCTTTTTATTATGTAAGCTCTTCAATAATTACCTTTATGCTTTTTCTCCTACCATTGTTTGATACAAAACTTTACATGTACTACAATGCTTTTGCACAATATAACAAACAATATTTTCATTCTATTTCAAAATAAATAAATAACATAGTACTTTTTTGAACATTAGCAAATCATATAAAACTTCACATTGCCATTTTAACTTCCATTAACTTGCTAGAGTCTATTGACTAAACAACACAATACTTAAACAAAAAAAGGCAACACAACACTACTAATAATCATAACCTGCTTCTGCTCCTTAGCTACTATATGGCATTACCCTTTTTACACCACCGAATCACACTGCATCATCCTTCCTCCACCTATTTGCTCCAATAATTAATAACCCTTTAATTGCACCACAAAATCAGAATTATCAATGAAGAAATTGCCAACCATATAAGTAGCTTTTTATTTTGTCTCTTTAACCTTCCATTCTCGTTCTCAATGTTGGTTACCCTCCTCAAATAAACCTGGAATTACTTACTTTGATCTCACACACATTGGCGGATCGATCCACTGAAAAAACTGACATCGTATTTCATTCTACAACTCAAACATCGAAATATTAAGGAAAAGTATTAGATTTGAAGAAAAATAATAAAGAAAATGTATCAAAAACTAAAGAAAAGAAAAATGGCACTCAAATCCCTCTGATTTCTCATAATTTATGAATATTCTTCAAGGGTTCCTATTTGTCCACGAGGTCCTCACAACAGCAGCCATACCATAATTGCGATTCATGTTAGTAAGTTAGTAACGTTGTAGAATTTGATTTTTAATTTCTTCTTTTCAAAATCTTATATTTGCTTCTTCATTCTTTCAAACTTCCTTCTCTCTGTTTTTATTTTTTCTTTCTAGTAGAATCAAGAGGGAGGTTGAGGGGAGGCGGAAATTTTCCCCTCTCTGATAAAAACAACTTTGTCCCATAATTTTCATTTAATTTTGTGTAAAATATCTTATAAAATATGTGTTTTCAATGTGTCAAGGATAACCTACACTTCATAAGGCCAATATGTGGAGACTTACAAAGTGACCGATACATCACCTGGTTTTGTCAATTCTAACAGGTGAGGACTAACAGAGTAAATTTTAAAAACTTTATGAACTCAATTGGAAAATTTATTATTTATAGGACTTCATGAAAATTCAATATAACTTTTAGGACTAATGGATTATCCCATCCTAAAAAGGTTCTTATTTGTGTGTTCTCGCCGCTGTTAGGTATGAAATCTTAAATTCTTGTCTGCTTCTCTTTTCTAAAATCATTGCTGCAGTTCTCAATTTCATTAAGCCCTGCATCTGCTTTCCGATTGCATTATTATCACCATTTGTTATAGTCACCAGTTTGGGACGTTCATATAGACTTTTCCTTTACTCTCTCTGTTCAACGGATACAAATACCCAAAAAGCAGTAAAAAAAAAAATCCATTTGAAATCCCATGCCAAAATGCCCTCTACGCAACATAAACATCTCCATTTTCAAGAGCCTCAACAAGCTCAACAGCAGCAACTTCTCTCTTTATTGTTATTGTTCTATGTGCTTTCACTCTTCGCTTGGAACTCAATCCCTAAACCAAGATAATCTTGCAAAAGACAATGAAATTGAGTCCCCTCCAATATCTGATAAAATTTTTAGTTCACCCTCCAAAATGGGTTCTTTTAAGGTTGGTGATTCAACAATTTATTCACTCATTGAAAATTATGCTAGTTCTGGTGATTTTAATTCAATAGAGAAGGTTTTGAACCGAATGAGACTTGAAAACCGAGTATTTTTAGAGAAGAGTTTTATTATTATGTTTAAAGCTTATGGGAAGGCTCATTTGCCTGATAAAGCTATTGAATTGTTTCATCGAATGAGCTGCGAATTTCAGTGTAAACCAACAGTTAAGTCTTTTAATTCAGTTCTTAATGTTATTATACGAGAGGGTCTTTATGATCGTGCTTTGGAGTTTTATAATTGTGTTGTTGGTGCAAAACATAAAAATATATCGCCTAATGTGCTTAGTTTTAATTTGATTATTAAATCTATGTGTAAGTTGGGGTTGGTTGATAATGCAGTTGAGGTGTTTAGAAAGATGCCAGTTAGGAAATGTGTACCGGATTCTTACACTTATTGTACATTGATGGACGGGCTTTGTAAAATGGATAGGATTGATGAGGCTGTTTCTTTACTAGATGAGATGCAAATTGAGGGGTGTTTTCCTAGTCCTCTTACTTTTAATGTGTTAATTAATGGGTTGTGCAAGAAGGGTGATTTAGCACGGGTTACAAAGGTTGTTGATAATATGTTTCTTAAAGGCTGTGTTCCTAATGAAGTGACGTATAATACACTTATACATGGTCTATGTTTGAAGGGAAAGTTGGATAAGGCGCTTGGTCTTTTGGATCGGATGGTTTTGAATAAGTGTGTTCCTAATGAAGTCACATATGGGACAATCATTAATGGACTTGTTAAGCAAGGACGAGCTCTTGATGCAACTCATGTGCTGGTTTTGATGGAAGAAAGAGGGTATCGTGTTAATGAGTACGTTTATTCAGTTCTAGTTAGTGGGTTGTTTAAGGACGGAAAGTCTGAACAGGCAATGAAATTGTTTAATGAATCAATACATAAAGGATGCAAGCTCAACACTGTCTTATACAGTGCTCTTATAGATGGTTTATGTCGAGATAGAAAGCCAGATGAGGCAATGAAAATTCTTTTTGAGATGACTAGTAAGGGCTGCAAACCCAATGCATTCACTTTTAGCTCATTGATGAAGGGATTCTTTGAGGTGGGTAACAGCCACAAAGCAATGGAAGTTTGGAAGGACATGGCAAACAATAATTGTGATCAGAACAAGTTTTGTTATAGCGTACTCATTCATGGGCTGTGCAAGAATGGGAAAGTCAAGGAGGCTATGATGGTGTGGGCGAAAATGTTGGCGACAGGATGTAGGCCTGATGTTGTGGCTTATAGCTCAATGATTCTTGGCCTTTGCAATGCCAGCTTAGTAGAAGAGGCATTAAAACTTTATAATGAGATGCTTTGTTTGGAACCTGATTCTCAACCAGATGTGATCACATATAACATACTTTTCAATGCTTTATGCAGGCAGGGTAGCATCTCTCGTGCTGTTAATCTTTTAAATAATATGCTAGATCACGGATGCGATCCTGACTTGGCTACATGTAACTTATTTCTGAGAATGTTAAGAGAAAAGCTAGACCCTCCTCAAGATGGGGCTGAGTTTCTAGATGAGCTTGTAATTCGCCTATTAAAAAGGCAAAGAAATTTAGGTGCTTCCAAGATTGTAGAAGTGATGTTACACAAGTTTCTGTTACCAAAAGCCTCTACTTGGGCAAGAGTTGTTCAAGAGCTATGTAAAGCTAAGAAGATTCAAGCAGTCATAGACAAGTGTTGGAGCAACCTATATTGCTGAATTTTTAGGTATGATAATTTGTTTTATACTTTCACTGTGGAGAGAGCTTATTCCTCAAGGATTTAATGTTTGGGATCCCATTAAATTTGCCTGCATGTATTTTATTTGCACGGGTATTATGTATATCTTTATTCTATAGATATATACACATAAAAAATGTTTAAATTTGTTAATATCTTGTCATTGAGAATACATGCATAAAATGGTATGCACGTTATGTAGGCTATTGTATTGTCATGCTAAACATGCTTGCAGTTTTGCAAGTGAGCCCATTCAGAGCACACTTTCACTTCTTTCCAACTTATGGAGCTATCTTCTAGTTGTTCTTGTTATAAAAGTATTGGAAAAAATTGAATAAACATACAGTAAATGAACATGGCTAATTTCATAGGGAGTCCTCAAACTCTAAACAGTTCTCTAATGAGTCCTGTAAATTTCTTATTTTGCTCAATTGAATACTTTTATCTTTTGAAGGTGAACAATTGTATGGAGAATATTGATTTTAACATGTTAAGATGAATAAATAATGATAATTTCATGCTTAGTCCTTAAGCTTTTAATTTTTTTCCAATTGAATCATCCAACTTTTTTTTTTCCCTCAATCATGCAACTGGAAACTTTTGACAAATATCAATCTTATTCTAATTTTTTTTTCATAATTTATGAGGTTCCAAAAATAGACTCTTGGCAGCAAAAAGCATAAAGTTTTTGCTTGTGCAGACTGCAAATGGTGGTTTGCTTGAAAGTTCTAGAATTAGGGAAGGATGTGGAATAAAGATTTCTTTACATGCAACTCAAATCTGTTATTAGTAAATTTTAAGGTGATACATCAACATCTTGGTTTTTGGGCCGTCTTTTGAATTTTAATGCATAAGATTGTCGAAGTCTTGGACTTGTGCTATTTTACCACCACAAGGTGATGCATTCAGATTAGCGGTAGAACCTGATGCTTCACTTCATATCTTGACTATATATTCACTTGCCGGTTCTATGTTTGCTGATGTGAGAGAAGTACCTGGACTCACATATAGTAAATTTTCCTTTTGTTTTATTTATAGAGGAATAAAAGCTATCCATTTTTCTTCTTGAAATTTAGTGTTCTAAGTTGGTGCAGGTTTACTTGAGACAAGGCAAGGAACAAGTTATAGAAATGGTATTTATCAGTCTTTGGGTGAGTACCACAAACCTTTCCATATTTTATCCCTAAAATATTCAAAACTTTTATCTATTTTGCATAGAGTAATTAAAGGCTTAGAGCGCATGAAGGGGTTATGGGGTCTTGGAGCCAAGGTGCAAGGCTCATGTGCCTGTCTTTGAAAAATAATCAATTAAAATGAAGGCCGAGACAGCTAAGCTTATATAATAAAACTACCAACATAATTCTAAATCCAACATGAAGACGTTAGCAAGATTTAATTAGTAATTGTGCTCATTTTACATAGAAACAATCCCAAAAGCAACCATGTCCTCTCATTAAACTCAACACAGTTTTCTTTATCATTATCATTATATTCAAATGGATAACTTCCAATTTCTTCTTCTTCTTCTTCTTCTTTATCATCTTTTTATGCTCATTGAAAACTAGAGGATTCCTCAAATGAGAATATACTTTTGCCTTTTCCATTGCCCTAGGCTTAGGACCTGCTGTGGATGTGGGCACGATCTGTTTTGAATTTAATCAATATTGTATGATAGGCCTCTTATTCAACTCGACTAGCTCTAGCAACCTGATCCTATGTTCAATAAAAATCTAATCAATTTTCCCTTTTCTTTCCACATTAAGCTCTTTTTCTTGTTTGAATCAATAATACAGTTTACTTGATGGAATAAATTTAAAAACAATGCCTACATAAATATAATGGCAATGCTAACAAGGTTCACCTTATCTGTGACTTGAGCCTGACTTAGGGCACATGTCTTAATGCTTAGGTGCATGCCTCACATAGTTGACAAAGGCGCACCTCAGCCCCCAAAAGGTATGCGATGTCACAAAGGTGTATGCCCTCCAGGTGAGGAGCAAAAAGGCACATCTTTGTAAAATAGTACTTGTATGTGTAATTTTTTTTAAGTCGATAAATAATCTAAGCCATTCATATCAAATTTGAAAGGAGCTTATCATGTGCCTAAGTGATACCTAATCAACTAAAAAAAAAAAAAAAAAAGAAAATAATAAAAGAAGAGAAAAAGTAATTTATGTTATATTTTAAGGCAAGAGCAGCAGTTGATCATCCCAACACCACCATCCAGGCATGTCTTCCTCTCTTTCTCCCCCATCCTCCCTTGAGTAAGGCTACTCTTTTCTCTTCCTCATTTATTTCTTTTCTTTATTACTCATTTCAGCTCACAACTCTCTTTCTTTTTTTCTTTTATTTTCTTTTCTTTTCTTTTTCCATCTGCTCTTGGAGGACAGTTTTGTCTTCTAGTTGCTGCATTCTTTTTATTTTTTTACCTAAATACTGCTAATTTTGTCATGTTTTAGTTTCAGCATTTTATTATACAAGCTTAGTTGTTTTGGTCATTAATTTTAATTTTTATCTTTAATTTTTTAAAAACTTTTTTGCCTAATGCTAAATTGCATAGAAATGGAAATGTGGATATGGAAAAACGTAGAAACGGATACAGCGAAATGGTTTTTTTTTTTTTTTTCCTTTTTTTAAAGAAACGGAAACATAGTAGAAACTTGTAAATATTAACAACACACACACACTATCAATCAATAGTATAAATATAAATTATTTTGTTTAGTTAAGAAAAATATAAAATTCCTTTTAAATTTATTTCTTTCTTATTTAGGAAAAGATTAAAGAAATGTATTTTTCAAGTTGGAAACATATTTCCTAATTTTTCAAATTTGTGGAAACGGCTCTAAAACATTTTCAAGGAGTTTCTTGAAGTTTTCGATATGGAAACGTTTCTGTTGGAGAATATATCCCACATTGACAAAGTATAAAGGAATAAAGTGGCTTATAAGTGGTGTAGATTGGGTCTTAACACAAGTTAATTGGTTTTGTGTTAGATGGGCTCAACCCCATCTATAAGTCTATATGTGTGTGCGTGGGCCAACACTCTCCGGGCCTGTGGACTTATTTAACAATTTCCAACTTGGGGAAGTGCCTACTGTTTGAAGTTTCCATGCATCATAGGCCTAATGTAACAAAGATGCCTTCTCTTTGTGCCTATGCCCCAGGACTCCTTAGGGCTTTGATGTGCCTTGTGTGTTTAATACCTATGATGCCTAATGAATAAAGCCTGCCATTAAAAAGTTGAGGTGCTGAGACTGGAATCTAATGTTCTAGAGCTATGTCTTTAATTACTGGATTCCAAAGTTAAGCATATCTTGCTTGACATGAATTTTGGTGATAAAATACATTTGCTATTTCTGAAAGTATGCTGTTACTGTCTATTTGTTATTTTAGAATGTATACAATGCTACTTAAATTTTTTTTTTGGCATAGCATATTTTCATGTTGACATAGATTTTTGTGGATCTCAATTGTGGGTAGCAGAGTGTATGCGTCATGAAATTTTCTATGGTGAGGTTTATGTTTTAATTTCATTCCTTTATGGAAAATCATACAAGCTCATCTCCACTAAGGACACTTGGTCTTATGAAGATAAGAATTTTCAAACAATAACTCTTTTTGTAAATAGCTCTGGCTGGAAACATGTAATTTTTGGGGAAAGGTTGTGCGTTTGAGTATGGACAAGATTGTTACCCGTAGGCTGTGCTTGTATGTTTGGAAGAATGAAAAGGGATTTGGAGTTTTAAGGATAAAAATAATCTTATTAAGAAGATCTTTTATTATGAGAAAAGGTAACTATTGTTCTCTTGATTTTGAACGGAAAAAACCAATGGGGTTATTATCAGTCCTAACCCACGAAAATAGACATTCAAGGAAGGGATAACTCTTGTCCCGGGATAACTCTTGTCCCGGGATAACTCGTCCCGTTATCCCTCATATATCATCATCCTAGCATTGATCAGCACCATTTCTATGCCCCATTTGCTATCACCAATCTTCCTATGTGCTATATTATCATAAGTAGATAACTGCAATCAAAACTCACTATAAAACCTTCACCACCTAAAGTAACTGCTTCCAAAAACCAACAAAGACTATTACCTTTGGGGGGAGAGGAGATGGAATTGAAATCACCCAAATGGCATCCTTGTGGTTGGCAGAGGCTGCAACTTCTTTGACACCAAAAAGTTGAATTTTTAAAGGAAAGATAGGACCTATATTGAAAGCAGGCAGAAGATAACAAAGGAAGAATGATTGCAAAATTGCAGAGAGAACAAAAATTGAAATTGCAGAAGGGTTGGAGCATCCTCTATCTACTGGCAAAAGATGAAGGAGAGGAATAGGAAAGAGAAAAAAGTATTCTGGAAGGGTTTTCATAAAAATCAGTAGAGAGAAATAGAGAGAGTCACATGTAAATCAAGAAAAATACACAATATTGAAATAAAAATCAAAATTTTTTTGATTTTTTGAACTCATTTGATCAAGGGATTAAGAAAACAAAAGCAGATTTTATTCGATAAATAGGTTGAGCCTTTGTATTTTTTCTTATTTTTTTTCTTCAGAATGAAAAACAAACTGTAAACCATGGTAATACTAACTGCAATCTGGATGCTAAATTTTCTTTGAAATTTTTTCCATCTTTGTTTTCTCCCTTCTTATTTTCACTTCTTACTCTTGGCCTTCATATTTTAACTTACCAAATAGTTGTTTTCTTTTGTGTCAATTTTTGAGAAATTTCTTGCTTATCACCGAAAGGAATGTGAAAAGAAATAGGAGTTAGTGTGTGTTAGTTTGTGCTTGTATGTGTTTTCTTTTAAGAAAATGGCTAGTGATATTCCACTTCAATTTTGTACTCCTGTGGTTGGTGGGGTACTGCACCGATCTTTTTTTGAGCTAATATGACTTCACTCTTTCATTTAGTAGGCATGTTTTAAATGTTTCAGTGAGTTGCCAATCCTTGTTTGTTCTTTCTGTATATAAATGGATTTTGAACTTTTTAATCTCATGTAAATGGTTTGAATTGGGGCGCTTTAAAATATGGTTCACATATCTCAGGTAGTTGATGAA
>CATIWO010055465.1:0-19674 GCA_949673435.1 Macaranga tanarius | reverse complement strand
GAAATTTGACGATTCACATAAGCCTCGCATCCCTAAATCTTAAGAAAAGACAAACTAGGAGACTTTCCAGTCCATATCTCATATGGTGTCTTTTGAACCACCTTGGATGGAACTCTGGTCAATAAGAACGTGGTAGTTTCTGTAGCATACCCCCAAAAGGATATTGAAAGATCTGATTGACTCATCATAGATCGAACCATATCTAATAAGGTTATATTTCTCCTCTCAGAAACACCATTCCATTGTGGTGTTCCTGGTGGAGTTAATTGTGAGACTATCCTACAATCTATAAGATGGTCAGTAAATTTTTGGCTTAAGTATTCGCCACCTCGATCTGATCAAAGTGCTTTAATACTTTTACCAAGTTGATTTTTTACTTCATTACTTTCACAGATAATTTCAGTAGAATGTCACATGTGAAGGTCATGCTTTAAATGCATGACTATCCAATTATCATTTCCAATATAATAAAGCTATAACTATGCCTTAAGTGCTTTAATACTTTTGCCAAGTTGATTATGTACTTCATTTTTACTGACCATCTTACAGATTGTGGGATAGTCTCACAATTAACTCCACCAGGAACACCATAATGGAATGGTGTTTCTGAGAGGAGAGATAGAACCTTATTAGATATGGCTCGATCTATGATGAGTCAATCAGATCTTTCAATATCCTTTTAGAGGTATACCCTAAAAATTATTGTGTTCTTATTGAACAGAGTTCCATCCAATGTGGTTCAAAAGACACCATATGAGATATGGACTGGAAAGTCTCACAGTTTATCTTTTCTTAAGATTTTAGGATGTGAGGCTTATGTAAAGCGTCAAATTTCTGATAAATTAGTACCCAAATCAGAAAAATGCCTATTTGTAGGATATCCTAAAGAAACTAAAGGATATTACTTCTACAATGCTTCTAAGAATAAAGTGTTTGTTGCTCGGAATGGTGTCTTTCTGGAAAGAGAATTCATTTCCAAATAAACTAGTGGGAGTAAGGTTCACCTTGAAGAAATTCAAGAACTATAAATAAGCATTGAATTACCTTTGGAACCTCAGTTCAATCAATAAATAGTTGTTGAACCTACATAAGTACTACAAAGCCCAATGAGGTCTGATAGGATACGTCAAGCCCTTGAGAGATATAGATTTCTCTTAACATATGGCAATGATGTAATGATTATGGATCAAAATGAACCCACATCCTATCAAGAAGTTGTAACTAGCCCTGACTCAGAGAAATGGCTTAAAGCCATGAAATTAGAAATACAATCCATGTATGATAATTAAGTTTGGACCTTGATTGATCCATCTGATGATTTAAAAACCATAGGGTACAAATGGGTTTTCAAAAAG
Source organism: Macaranga tanarius (assembly GCA_949673435.1). Lineage (NCBI taxonomy): Eukaryota > Viridiplantae > Streptophyta > Magnoliopsida > Malpighiales > Euphorbiaceae > Macaranga > Macaranga tanarius. The sequence goes on along the minus strand of CATIWO010055465.1, from coordinate 18,319 downwards.
AAAACCGACATAGATGGCAATATGCATACCTTTAAGGCAAGACTAGTTGTAAAAGGTTTTAAACAAATATATGGTATCGACTGTAATGAAACTTTTTCACCAGTAGCAATGCTTAAATCCATTCAGATTCTCCTTGCCATAGCTACATACTATGATTATGAAATATGGCAAATGGATGTCAAAACAGCATTTCTTAATGGAAACCTACTCGAGGATGTGTATATGACACAACCTGAGGGTTTTATCAGTCCTGAGAATTCTAGAAAGGTTTACAAGCTTCAAAGGTCCATTTATGGATTGAAGCAAGCTTTTCGGAGTTGGAATCTTCATTTTGATGAAGCAGTCAAAGAGTTTGGTTTTATTCAAAATGAAGATGAGCCTTGTATTTACAAAAAAAGTTAGTGGGAGCGCAATGGTTTTTCTAGTGCTATATGTTGATGACATATTGCTCATTGAAAATAATATCCCTATTTTGCAAAATGTTAAGACAGGTTAGGGAATTATTTTTTAATGAAAGACTTAGGTGAAGCTGCTTATATTCTAGGCATTAAGATCCATAAAGATAGATCTAAGAGGTTTATTGGCCTAAGTCATAGTACATATATTGACAAGGTACTAAATAGATTTAGTATGCAACACTTTAAGAGCGGATTCTTGCCAATGTCATATGGTATTAGTCTCAGAAAGACTCAGTGTCCAATAATATAAGATGAGCGAGACCGTATGAGTAAGATTCCATATGCATCTGCTATTGGATCTATCATGTATGCCATATTATGTACTCAAGCTGATGTCTCATATGCCTTAAGTATGATGAGCAGATACTAGTCAGACCCAGGTAAAAGTCAATGGATAGTAGTCAAGAATATTCTTAAGTACTTGAGAAGAACTAAGGATGTATTCTTACTGTATGGTGAAAAGGAAGATGAGCTAGTTATAAATGGTTACATAGATGCCATCTTCCAATTTGACAAGGATGACTTCCGATCGCAATCGAGTTATATGTTCTATTTGAATAAAGGTACGGTGAGCTGGAGAAGTTCAAAGCAAGATATCATTACCGATTCTATAATAGAAGCTGAGTATAAAGCCGCCTCAGAAGTAGCTAAGGAAGCAGTTTGGATCAAGAAGTTTGTTACTGGATTGGGTGTTATTCCTAGCACTTCAAATCCAGTTGACTTATACTGTGATAATAATGGGGCTATAGTACAGGCTAAGGAACCTAGATCACATCAGCGATCTAAACACATACTCAGGTGTTACTATCTCATTTGAGAGATCATTGAGAGGCGAGATATATAGATATGTAGAGTACCTACAAATGACAATATTGTTGATCCACTTATTAAACCTCTTCCACAACCTAAGCATGAGAGTCATACTAGGTCAATGGGTATTAAATATAATGTTGATTGGGCCTAGTGCAAGTGAAAGATTGTTAGTGATGTGCCCTAGGCCAATTGTATTATAACCATATTATGACTTTGTCGATTCTCCAATTGACTTTGTCAATTCTATAAAAAGAGTCATTCAAACATAATCATAGTAAAGTAGGCACCTTATGCTCTTATAAAATGAACTTTACCATTAGCTGTTATTGTTTTCAAAATCATTGCTTTAGCTGTAATTAATATTACCATAGAAAATGACTATTAAAGAGGATGGTCCCTACTAATTCTATTCAGCCATTGTTTGATAATTCTATTCAGCACCGATCTTTTAGTTTTTTTACCCTATTCAATCTCCCCGTTACTCTATCCTTCACTGGAGTTACGATGCTGATTGGCGGTGTTTAGTTAGTCTTTGGTCTCATATTAGAATTGGTTCTTCTATCATCGAATGATTTTAGCGAAAGATCGCAACTATAGGTAAATAATATTTTAATTTTTATAATAAACAGAAATGAGATGGGTAGTTATTATGTTAAGGTTAGAGAAAATAGTTAACAAAATGCTACAGAAGGAATTGTAATTCAAAATAATGTAGAAGGCTAGTTACTTATCAAGTGCCAAGTTAATATATAACTATAATCATAGTTAAATATGATTTTACAGTAATTAAGATACACTAAAATTAAGTTCTACTATCAAGCTAAACATTAGAAGCTTGGACTATAACTAAAGGTAGTAAACCAAATTAATAAAAAAAAAAGGCATTTTCTTTATAAAAGTAAGAAAATTCCTTTATAACTACGGAAACACCACCAAAAGTGAAGAAAATAGTGTAATAAGAAACAGAGAAGTAAAATTGAAATGACAAAACAAAACGTGATAAAAAAAGAAAGCAGAGAACTAATTATTAGCAGACGTTCGCTAAAGGCTTTCTTATATTAGTGTACTCAAGAAAATTAATAAACTTGAAGAATAAAACTTAATTAAAGCTGATTTTAGGTTTAAAAGAGTGAGGTCATGTGCGTTTGAAGTGGAAAGTGGGTTGGCAGTAGAAGAAGAAAAAAAAAGAATTAAAGAAACAGTTGGGGATAGTTAGTTTAGAGGAAACCTGAGAGAACATAAAAAAAAAAGAAGATGGTGATTGTGGTGAGAGAAACCAAAAGAGCATTGTTGAGTGAAGGATAACTTAACCTTGATGATGGAAAAGAGAGTCAACAAAAAAAATTAATATTATTTTTATATTTCATATTAACAATGATAAAGGAGATGAGGAAGGAGATGGAATGAAGGTCAGGAAAGAAAAGAGATCATATTTTTTTGTTGCCTATGTTACAATTATATGGGCCCACTCATTGATAAACTAACGACATTGTTGTTTTCGTTTACATATAGGCCTAAATAATAATAAAATATTAATTTCTAGTATAAATGACCCTAAATTTATTTAAAGGGTATATGTGAACCTTGGAGTAAACATTAAGGCCAAAAATGTACCTTTGCCTTTTTAACTTTGGCTGGGAGAGCGGTGTTTATCAAGAATGTTGGCCAAGCTATCCCTTTGTATATAATGAGCTATTTTAAATTATCTATAGATACTACCTAAGCTATCAAAGCTATATTGGTAAACTTTTGGTGGGTTCAGAAGGATGGGGAAAGGCAACTTCGTTGGTGTTTTTAGAATAAGCTTACTGGATCAATAAAGGATGGAGGGATGTGTTTAAAAATTTTCAGACTTTTGATAAGGCAATGCTAGCAAAGAAATAATGAAGGCTCTTTAATGATACAAATTCTCTTATTGCTAAATCCCATAAGGCTCAATATTATGCCCATAGTAATTTTTTAGAAGCCACAATCGAATTTAATCCAAGTTATTATTAGAGAAGCATTGTGGAAGCTAGCTGGCTGTTGCATCTGGGGCTCAAGTGGCGAGCGGGGATAGGGAGCAAATTCGGGTTTAAAAGGATCATTAGTTAGGTTTAAAATTATATCATCCAATGAATGTTTGGATTTAAATACAAACGTGAGTTATCTCATGAATGCTTCTTGATTGGGGTGGAATAGAGATAAGATAATGTAAATGTTTGAATCAGATAAGGCCAGGCAAATCTTATTAATTCCAATGAGCTTAAGAAGACCTGCTGATAAGCTTATTTGGCACTTTCATAATAATGGCATGTACATTTTCAAATCAAGATATTACGTGGCCCTTAATAGAAATCTCTTTAATAGAGGGTAAGATCCCTCTACTTCTGATAGAAGGAATTGGTCTTGGATATAGAAGCTTAATTAAGGTGCCCTTAAAAGTCTAGCTCTTTATTTTTAAAATATTTTAGAGAATTATTCCAATTTCTATAGAAGTTCAGTGTTGAGGTGTATATTTGGTTCCTATCTGTCCAAGGTGTGGTAAGGAGGAGGAAACCATAAAGCATGATGTAAGAGATTAAAAATAGTGCTTTGCATTTTGGTATCTCAGTCTATTGTGAATCAAAATCTTCAACTTTATCAAGTTAATATGGATCTCAAAATGGATTATAGATTTAAAAGATTCACTCCCTGATGGCGGGCTGGAGCTGTTCATTATACTTATGTGAATGATGTGATTTACAAGGAACTAATTAGTTTTTCAGAATAGAGAGATGGAGATCCATACTTGTTTTCAAAGGGCATTTGCTATCTTGGCAAATTATTCTGCAATTACTAAGAATGCTGAGAAGCTAAAAGATATGCAGCGCAACAATATATGGCAACCTCCTCTAATGTCTTAGGTTAAAGTTAATTGTGATATTGGAGTACGTATAGAGCAAGTGGGTTAGGTATGGTTATTCGTGATGACAAGGGGATAAATTTTTAAATCAGAAGCTATTTGTTTGCATAGGAGTTTCGATGTTGATGTTGTAGAGAAGTTGGCTATTTGAGAGGGTATCCATCTCGCTAAGTCTCTGAATTTTGCCCATGTTTAGGTTGATAGATCAACAGTTATTAGTAGACTAAATAATAATATCATTTATCTTTCTTATTTGGGCTCAATAATTACAAAAATTAAAAGTATTGTTCCTGCTTTCTCTAGAGCCATCTTTGCTTATGTGCCGAGGTTAGCAAATAGAATTGCAAATTTGTTAGCTAAATTTGATTTTTCTCTATTAGATGATGTTAGATTTTAGTCATTCTCTATTCCTCATTTGTTAGAGAAAATGGTTGAAGTTGACTCTGATGTTCTTTGATTTTTTGTTTTCAATTTAGTTCATTTTTCCTAAAAAAAACTAATAAATTTATTTAAAAAGAGAAGAGAATGAAAGGTGAATAATTTTTCTAGGGATGATGACACCAGAAGTTTTATAAATTATATGATTTTTTCAATTAAGTCCTAAAATAATTTTTTTTTTAACTATTAAGTTTTATAAGAATTTAAAAATCTCCCTATTAGTTTTACTCCATTAAATTTAACAAAATACGTTGATGTGACGTAAAAACTTCATCTTTTTTTATACTTTAACTTTTATATTATCTACTTAGTTCATATCATCTTATTGTCTTTTTTTCACATCAATTTCTTTTTCTTTTTCTTCTTCTTTATAATTTCATATTTTTTCCTTAAAACTCACTCTTTATCCCTAATTTCTCCATAAAAAACTATTAACTTTTTTTTCTTCTTCTTTTTTATAACTTCATCTTGTTTTCCTCAAAACTCACTCTCTGTCCCTAATCTCCCCATAAAAAAACCATTAACTTTTTTTTTTCATGGAATCCTACTTGAATCTCCTCTTTCAAATCCACTTCTTCTAGGTATTCTTCCTCTCCCTTTACTTCACACACACATACAAAATTTGAACTTAAACCCTTTGCACCAAAGAGCATCACATTATTTTACAACTCTTCCTTATACAATTCCATAAGAATCAAATTATATATTATAATATTAGCACGAGACAGCCCCAATCCTTCTTTATCAGTCCGCATATCTCTAAAAATTTTAGATGTTTTTAGAGTCTTTCCAGAGTTACAAAAAACTGATTTTATAAATTTAAAATTATCTTATTTTATCCTATCTATCAAAATTTCAGTGTCATTAGTCTTACTAATTTTCTTTAAAAAACTTGAAATCAAGGCATTATACACAACACTATTTGGCAAAAATCTCAAACTCCTATTTGATTTTGAAGATCAACTCTTTGTTAGCAAGACTCTAAAATACCCACGAACCAAAATTTTAAAAAGTTATACCATTTTTCAAGCATTTTATCAAATTGCTCATATGCATCTTTCAAACAGCCAAAATCACAAAGCATACCAATCAAAATATTAAAAGAATAAGTCTTAGGAAGAGTAAGGTAGTAGCCATACCTTTATACAATTAAGACATAAATCTTACCATATAAAAAAATGAGAATGAAATTAACAAAGAAGATTAAGTTTCAAAGGAAGAATTTTGTTTACAAATGCAGAATGAAAAATAAATAAATAAATAAATATATAATGATTGGTGAAAAATTCTATATATGTTATATTGATGGTGAAAAAAAAATGTTGGAAGAAGAAGAAGAAGAAGTTAATGTGGCAAAAATATAATATAGATTAAATAAATGAGAGTGAAGTTGATGTGTAAAAAAAAGATAAAATTTTTATGCCACATTAGTACATTTTATCATATATATATATATATATATATATATATATATATATATATATATATATATATAATTGGTGAAAAATTCTACATATGTTATATTGATGGTGAAAAAAATAATTAAAAAAAAAAGTTAGAAGAAGAAGAAGAAGAAAAAGTTGATGTGGCAAAAAAAAAATATGTAGATTAAATAAATGAGATTGAAGTTGATGTGTAAAATAAAGATAGAATGTTTATGCCACAATAGCATATTTAGAGGTGTGCATCGGTCCGTTCGGTTTGGTTCCATTTAAAATTATCTAAAATTTATAAGAAAATTGAACTGATCGAACCAGCGGTTGAACCGAACTAGTTCGGTTGGTTTTTTTGGTTTTCAATATTTTTCATTTTTTACAATTTTAAACCTATTTCACTTATGTAATTTTGCATTATACTAATAAGATTTATGAGATCTACTATATATTTTATAGTAGAAATCGAACTGAACCAAACTAATCGGTTCGGTTTTATTTTTTAGTTTTTGATTTTTTTTGCTCACCCCTAAGCATAGTTTGTCAAAGTTAACAGAGTAGGACTTACTATGAGATTTTTAAATTCTTATAAAACTTAATTGTTAAAATTTTTTTAAAAAACTTAATTGAAAAAATTATATGATTTATAGGACTGAAGATGCCATTATCCCTTTTTGTTTATTTTTCTATGTAAAAAATACACCTCAATTTAAAAGTATAAAATAATATTCCACATAATTAAATTACATTAAAATTAAAAATTTTCTTTCCTTTTTAATATATACTTTCCTTTTTATTGATTTAAAATTATTAAAAATAAAATATTTATATAATTTATTTTCATTCCATTTCCTTTCCCTCTCCTGTCTTCACTTTATTCCTTTTCATTCAAAATAAGATGAAAAGTATCATACAACCTTTTTTTTCTAATAAACCCCTGAAATTTTTCTTTTTGCCTATCATTTCACCTCACATAGCCATATATATGTAGGGTAAGTTTCTTCCAGTGTATATTAGTTACAAGTACTAGTTCTTTTTGAATGTTGTTGCTTGTCGAATATCTCATAGTATCGTTGTGTTAGTTGATAATCCCTTAACAGTGATAATCCAAGAAGATGTATAATGAATGATCAACCTTTCAAGACCTGCAAACACAAGAGAAACTCTATGGTGAATCTGGGATCTTTGATCCACAGGACCTCCAATGCTTAAGTTAGAAGAGTTTATTCAAGATGATCTTCATATGAGAAATATGAGATATATATATATATAGGAATAGAGGAGAGACATACCTAGTCCTATTCATACTAGAATTCATGAGAAAAACTTCTTATTATATAGATAATCTTCCTGATTCAGATTATTGCCTTCAAGGGCAAGACTCCTAATCAGGACTCTTTATAAGCTTGAGCCAATTCAGGAATTATCAGATGTCCCCCCATGATATTGAATATTTATGTTCGACAAAATTACTATATGACGATAACTTGAAGCATTCGGTGTTTGTAACTTCAACATAGTCCGAACTCCAAAGCACTCATTTAAATTTTTTTTCGAACAAGGATTGATCATTTCTCCCAATTGAGGATTCGAGCAATTTCACGAATATTCATTCATTTAGTTCAACCAATTTGTTGTACCGAGGGTTCGTTTAAAATGAACGAAAACATTTATTAGTCGTTGAGCGTTCGTAGTATGGTAATCTCGTCGATCGAACCCATTCAACCGATCATATAAATCACGTGTTTTCCTATAGTTATAATGATCTAGCCCTCATATCCTCATAGCCTCGATAACTGATACAACTTTTTGACTGACATTTGCTGCATTAATTAATATGGCCTTTCATCACCCCCTACTTTATCTCTTTTCCCAAAGCGTCAATTTAGCTTCTATCTATTCCAAGCGTGCCCTTTGTATTCCTAAAAATAGATGCTTTTCATAGCCAAGGGTATTTAAGGAATGAACAATCTTTCCTCTAGCTATATATTTACCTATCCTTATTATAAGTGCCATTTTTATTTTTGCTTTTTATGGATTTCGTTTCTTCCTCCTCTCGCCATCCAACTTGCTGCTAAGGTTCTGCGACTTCTCCTGCCAAACCCAGGTCATTTCTTTCTCTATTCTCTGTCTTTGGATTTTTAGTTTTTTATTTGTATAGAGAATCTTAAGAAATGGCCCCTAGACAACCATTAGACGCTTCTGAATTTCCTCCAAAACTGTCTAAGGATGTTATTCATAATCTTAGAACGACATATAAAATTCTTACTGCTTTTAAATTATTTCAAACCCGAGAGAGTTTTAGAGCCCACCAAAATCATAACAAAGAGGGTAAAAAGAATAAGTTGGTTATTTATGTGGACCAATTAGAGGGTGGGCTCAGATTTCATCTTAACCCATTTGTGATACGATTCTTCCAAGCCTATGAAATAGTCCCGGGCCAGCTTCATCTGAATGGCTATCGGTTCTTACAGCATTCTGCGAGCTGATTCATTTATAAGGCCATGAACCTTTCGTCTTTATACATAGGTATTTTTTTAACTTAATAAAAAAGAAAGGCGATTTGACCTTCATACTTTCTGCCGTAGCCAACTTTAGCATGCTAGGAAAACTACCTGATATCAACCGATCTTGGAGAAATCAGTTTTTTATCATAGAATATGAGACAAACTTCCAGAACATCCCCACTGTATGGGCAAAATAAGCCACTTCTATTAAATGATCAACCAATTATATCAAAGATGATTTTGATTTTCTTGGCGATCTCCTCGCTCAATGTAACCATGTTGGAGCTCGAGCGAATTTTTATGTCGAGAGATTCGTGTATAGGCACGAACAACTTGACGAGGCTAGTCTTTACGAAATTAAAGGTGGTATATCTGAATCTGAAGGTATTTTTTCTAACTCATATTTCCCCTTTTGTAGATGGCTGATTTACTTAATAATTTTATGGAGGGACTTTGGCATTGTGTAGATGAGGCTCCGGCTACTGACAATACTAACATCCTTCCTATAAGTGTTGAAGACTACGAGATCGATCTCTCCCCCAAAGAAAATACCAATGAACCAACTAAAAAATAGAAGGGGAAAAGGCCTCGGGGCTTGGAGGATACATACGAGCCCTTAACAAAAGGAGGTGAGATACTCATTAAGAGACCAAGAATTGAGGGATGTCCGAACCCTGCTACCTGGCTAGAGAAAAAGGTTGATAAGCCTAGCATTAACTTCATAACTATTCACGATCATTTATCTGAATGCTTTAGATTGAAGAAGGAAATGACTAAATAGAGTGGGATGGATGAGACCGAGCTCCGAAGTTAAATGTTTCTGAGTCTTTTTGAGGTATTGCAATTTTTTTTACGAATCATTATATTCGTCTAAAAATTGCTTCACCTTTGTAGGTAGCTCAAGGACTTCTTCAGATGGATAATGTTCACTATATTCACAAGAGTGGGTGCAGCGTGAAAGAGCAAAAAATCAACAAGCTTAAGATCGAATAAGAGAATGAAATGCATTCAATAAAAGAAGGATTCAACACTTTTTGTGTTGAAAAAGTAAGTGCTTTGTCGAGCTTGAATCTCGAGAAGAAGGAGAATGAAAGGTTGCAGGCTTCGGTGATGGAGCTGAATAAGAGAGTCGCTGATCTGGAGAGGGAAAATTGGCAACTTGTTATTCCTTGTCAAAATGATAAGAAATAATTTTAAGAGTTTACTACGAGCTTCGTGCAAGCACTGAAGACTGAAACTCAACGAGTGCTATCTCTTCAGCATGATGATCTTAACTTTACTCCTATTACTAAGATTACCCTTCGGGAGCTTAGTGATATTGTGAGAAGGGATCGAGCTATCTCAACTAATCAACTTGCAGTGTTCATCCCAATTACTGAAAGGCCTATCATTCTACCTCCATCCGAAGTAGATGGATCAACTGTGCCCTCTAATGATGCTATTCTTGCTTTTCCTATTCAAATAGAAGAGTAACCATAGTACATATTGAAAAATTTTAATGAACTTCATGTAATCATATTATCATTAATGAAAATTGCTTTTTGAAATTCTGTATGCAATATTCTGAACATAATCTTATAATAACTATTCATAAATCTGGTCTTTAATCGTCATCTGAAAGGAATCAGTATATACTACTGTTATATGTATTGATCGCTTAGTACAATTTTGTAATCTTCTAAACAATTTCTTGGGCCTCTTTGTATAAGCAGGATATATTTAACCCTTGAAGCCTTTTGTTTGAAACGAAATACTAACATTTATGCTTCCCTCTTAGTGAAATAATGTTTGTGCTTTTTTGGAGCCAAATAGTGAAACATAACGCTTTGTGCTCTCTTGGAGCTAATTATCGATGCGAAGTGAAATACAATCCTGGTGCTCTCTTGGAGCTTTTTCGAAGTAAAATACAACAATCTTGCTCTCTTGGAGCTTAGTAGTGATATGAAGTGAAACATAATGCTTGGTGCTCTCTTGGAGCTTTTTATTAAAATGAAGTGAAATACAACATACGTGTTCTCTTGGAGTTTTTTATTAAAATGAAGTGAAACACAACATTCGTGCTCTCTTGGAGCTAAGTAGTGAAATGAAGTGAAACACAACGCTTTGTGCTCTCTTGGAGCTTTTTATTAAAATAAAGTGAAATACAACATTCATGCTCTCTTGGAGCTAAGTAGTGAGATGAAGTAAAACACAATGCTTTGTGCTCTCTTAGAGCTTTTTATTAAAATGAAGTGAAACACAACATTCGTGCTCTCTTGGAGCTAAGCAGTGAGATGCTTGGTACTCTCTTAGAGCTTTTTACGATATTGTCAGTCATTCTTCTGGTAGTCAACCCTACTAGTAGTATTTTCTTAAACTTTCTACATTCCAGTACCTGGGGATATCTTTATCGCTCATGCTTCAAAGTTTACAGGCATCGTTGGCGGTTGTTTTCCTAATTTTGTATGGGCCTTCCCACGTTGGTCCGAGCTTCCCTGTTCCAGCATTCCCCTTTCTAATTTTGGCCTTTCGTAAGACTAAATCTTTTATGTTGAATGCTCGAGGTCATATTCATTTGTTATGATACCAACCTATTTGTTGGCGTCTTGCTTCCGCTACCACTGAGGCATGTTCTCTTCGTTCCTCTAAAAGGTCTAAGCAGAGGCGGGAATTGCTTTCATTTTCTATTTCTTTGAAGTTCCTGGAGACCCTTAATGATGGGGATGCAATTTCTATGGGAATGACAGCATCCATTCCGTATGCTAATCAAAAAGGCGATTCTCTAGTTGAGCCTCTTGAAGTTGTTCGGTATGCCCAAATGACACTGTACAATTTGTTAGCCTGGTCTCTTTTTTTGTCCCCTAATTTCTTCTTAAGGTCCTACAAGATAATCCGATTAGTTACCTCTGTTTGACCATTGGTTTGTGGGTGAGCTACCAAAGTAAAACGTAGCTTTATATTGAGGTTTGAACAAAATTGTCTAAACTTCTTATTGTCAAACTGCTTCCCATTATCTGTGATGAGAGTGTGTGGAATACCGAATCTATATAATACCTCTTTTTAAAAGAAATTTTAGATCATAGCCTTCATTATTGTAGGGACCGCTTCAACCTCGATCCATTTTGTGAAATGATCTATGGCGACGATGAGAAATTTCCTCTGTCTCGATGATAATGGGAAGGGTCCAAGAATATCCATTTCCTATATAGTGAAAGACCATGAACTTTCTATGGGGCTTTGAGTATGAGCCGACAAGTGCGATAGTTGAGAATGCCTCTGATATTTGTCACAATGTTGTGCAAGCCTTTGTGCGTCTTGTGACATGGTGGGCCAGTAATAACCCTGCAAGAGAACTTTCTTAACTAGGGTTGCCTGGGCTTTGTGGGTTCCATACATTCCTTCGTGTATCTCCCTTAAGACGTAATTTCCCTCATCAGAAGATATGCACTTACTCCATGGATGGCTGAATGATCTTCAGTAAAGGTTTCCCTCTAGTAGGGAATACTGAGCGGCTTTTGCTCAAAGTTTTTGGGCTTTTTTTATCTTCAGGCGTGATTCTAGGTACTCTACTATGGGCTTCATCCATTCGTCTATCTCGCTAGTAAATAGAACCTTATTTTTTTTGATAGTCGAAGTAGTAAGTACCTCCTTGAGCTTCGTATTTTAAAATATGGCTCCGTTTTCTGCTGTGGATTTTGCTAGTGAATCTGCTTTATTTTCCTCTCTTAGAATTTGGATGATGCTCCATTGTCCTCCAGATGCTTCGATTTATCGTAGTAGCTCACGAGCCTTTTCTGAGTACTTGCCGATATTCAAGTCCTTTGTCACGAAGTTCCCTTTTAATTGATTCACTACCAGCTGAGAATCACATAATATTTTAAGGTTCTCCATTTTGACTTCGTTAGCCAATCTCAATCCTATAACCAAAGCTTCATATTCTGCTGTGTTATTAGTGGCATGGTATCCCATTCGTACAATAAATTCGATTCTAACCCTTTCGAGCCCTATTAAGACAATTCCAGCTCCAGATCCATATTTTCCTGCAGCTCCGTCTATAAACATTTGCCATTCACTTTTTTCTTCGTTGTCCTCATTCGAGACTGTCATCTCCTGTACGAAGTCAGCCAGTACCTGAGCTTTGATTGCCTTTCATGGTTTATATGCAATGTTGTGTTCTCCTAACATAACCAACCATTGTACGAGTCTTTCTAATGTCTCTAGTCTCTACAAGATCTTTCTGAGTGGTTGGTTAGTCCGTACTACTATCCTGTGTGCTTGAAAGTAATGTCGAAGATTTTTAGATGTGTGAACAAGTGCTAAGGCTAACTTATCCATTCTTAGGTATTGAATTTCTGATCCTCTAAGGATTTTGCTTACATAGTATATAGGATTCTACTCTCCTTGATCTTCTCGTACCAAGACGGATGTTAAGGATTCGTTACCAATGGACAAATATAGATACAATTTCTCTCTCAACACTGGTCTGCTCAGCAACGGAGGTGTCATTAAGAACCTCTTGATGTCTTCAAATGCAGATTGGCAATCAGCCGTCCATTCGAATTTGTTGCAGTTTTTTAACGCCTTGAAGAGAGGAAGGCATTTTCTTGTTGAACAGGACATGAATCTCCCCAATGCCGTTATTCGTCCATTTAGCTTTTGTAGCTCGTTCAAATTTGTAGATGCCTTCATATTGAGTATTGCCTCCATTTTTTCAGGGTTTTCCTCTATTCCTCTCTGCGAGATCATAAACCCTAGGAATTTCCCTGCCTTGACACTAAAAACATATTTATCAGGATTTAATTTTACCTTATGGTAATCGAAAGTCTGAAATACTCGTTCCAGGTCATGGGCATGACTTTCTGCGTCCTTGCTTTTTACAATAAGGTCATCCATGTATACCTCAATTGTTCGCCCTATATCATTTTTGAAAATGAAATTCATAAACCTTTGATATGTGGCTCCTGCATTCTTTAAACTGAAGGGCATGACGTTGTACCAATATAACCCTTGATGAGTAACGAAATATATTTTCTCCTAATCTTTCTTCTTCATAGGGATCTGATGGTAACCTTGGGTTGTATCTATGAAGCTATATATTTTGTGGCATGCCATTGTGTCTACCAACTGATCAATGGTTGGTAGAGGATAGCTATCCTTTGGACATGCCTTGTTGAGGTCCGTATAGTCCACACACATGTGAATTTTTCCATTCGACTTCTTCACTAGCACTATATTAGCTAACCATTTAGGATGGGAAACTTCCCTCATGAAACCCACCTGTAGAAGTTTTTCGGTCTCCGATGCTATAATTGCCTGCCGTTCGAAAGTGAAGTTTCACTTTTTCTGCATAACCGGCTTCACTGAGAATCAATATTCAAACCATGTGAGATGATACTAGGATCAATTCCCATGATCTCTGATGCTTGAGTAGCGAAGGTATCTGCATGACTTTATAATACTTGAATTATTTCCTCCTTGACCTGACTTGGGGCCTCTCCGCCGATTTTGATTATTTTGCCATTGGTTAACTTCAGCTCCCGTGTCTCATCAATCGGCTCGGGGTTTACTCCATTCTACAAAGTGCTCGATGGGGAAGGCTTCTAATTCATCCTTCATGGCGAGATTATAACACTGTTTAGCCACTTCCTGATCTCCTTTTATAGTGATTACTTTTTCTGGAATTGGGATTTTCATCACCAAGTAACAGATACTTATTACTGCTCCCAGCTTCCAAAAGATAGGTCTTCTAATTACTCCATTATAAGCTAAATGAGTATCTATGATATTGAAGAGTGACTTGAGCATGACGTTCTCCTTTGTGTTGTAATTCCCAAATTCGACTTCCAACTCTATACTACCCATAGGTTGGACCGTGCCTCCGCAGAAGCTGGTTATGGGATTTGATGTGGTTTTTAGATCCATAGGTGAACCTACTATTTTCTGGAAAGCTTCTTATGTTAGGATGTTTGCGGCACTACTATCATCGACGAGCATTCTCTTGACCATGTAGTTTTTAACACATGCATTGATTACCAGGGCATCATTTATGAGGTTGTTTGACATGAGAGCCATCATCTTGGTTAATAACAATATTGGGAATTATATAGTCTTTAACTACTATGAATACTTCCTTCCTCGCTCTCTTTTTTATGTCTTTGGATGATGATTCCCCTCCTGAAATCATATTAATGATTCCTGACACTTTCCTATGAGACCTATTTGCAGCGTCCTGCTCCTCACGCCGAATCTCCGAACCTTGCTGTCTTTTTGGAGCGTCTTTGATGAACTTCTTTAACGATTCCTCCTTCACTAATCGATCAATCTCCGTCTTTAGATCACGACAATCTTCTGTATTATGACCATGGTCTCTGTGATATCTGTACCATATATTCTTGTCCCTTCTTCCCATCGAGCTCAGATTGAGTTTTTTATGGATTGGTAAATCTATACCATTCTGTTTGATCCACATCAGGATTTCTAACCTAGTTGCATTCAACGGAGTGTGCCTCTTCTCAATTGTTCTAGATCCGGATGTTGAGTTATGCTCCCTCCTAGTATCCCTCTTTTCATCTTTCTTCACTATGTGCTCATCAAGGTTTTTTCTATGCATATCTCTTCGATTTTCATCGAGGTTAATCAATTTTGTGGTGATTGCCATGGCTTCGGGGAAGGTCTGAGGCTTCTTTGTCATTATCTTCTCTTGTAGTTTGTCCATTCTAGTTCCATACTTCAATGCGTCTATGGCTGCTTCATTACTCAAATGCTCAATTTGCATGGCCACTTTGTTGAATCTATTAAAGTAACTTCAGAGTGTTTTAGTGTCACCTTATTTACAGAACCGAAGGTCGTTAATACTCCTCTTTGGCAGAATATTAGTGATGAATCGAATTCTGAATTATTCAATCAAATTGTCGAAGGTAGTTACTGAATTCATCGAAAGTCTATGAAACCATCTTTGAGCTATGCTTGTTAAGGTCGTTGGAAATACTTTGCATAGGATGGTGTCATTAATGTTTTGTAACATCATCTTTGTTCTAAACATTGATACATGTGCGATTGGATCTCCGGTTCCATCATATGAATCCAAAGTTGGGACTTTAAATTTTAAAGGTATCTGTGTTGCCATAATGCTATGTACGAATGGGGTACTTCTATCTAAAATGCATTCTTCGATCTCATCAGGCCCCGTGCGAACCTTGTGCATCGCTTCCCATAATTGTTTACGGAACTCGGTCCTCCCTCTTCTGGTCTCCTCAGATTCAGCTTCGTCGTCAATGTTGCCTTCGGATCTTCGGTGCTGATGTGTTCTGGATGTACTATATTCATTATGGGCTAGTGTTCGACCACCTTACTGACTAACGCCTGGGACGACTATTGGTAAAGTTTCTACCGAATGAGAGGTTCCTTCTATTTGAACTCCGGTTTGTGCACCCTGGGCTACATATGCTAGCTATTGTTGTAAAATAGAGAGCTGAGTCTTGAGGCTGTCTATTACTGTGTTTCTGTATAGAGGAGGCAGGTTGAGGGTGCTCGATGATGGATGAACGTTAACCAAGGTTGATGGTGTTGAGAAATTCTAAGGATTTTGGAATAACACTGTTGGAATTGGTCTTATAAAGCACTGAAGAGGGGCATTATACTGAGGAGACAATCCCAAGGGCAAAGGTAAGGAGATGCCCCCGGTGAGTGGCATGGTAAGCGAAGTTGAAGTCTCATTAGTCGTCTGAGTTGGGTTGTCTCTATGTACCGTTCCTTGAGTAGTAGTAGTTGGATCTATGGTCGTTGTTGGATCCGAACTGCTTGCCATCTTTAAGTCGCTTCAACCAGAAAGAAAAATAAGCTGGAAAAAAGATTTTTCCACAGACGGCGCCAATTGATGAATGATCAACCCTTCAAGACCTGCAAACACAAGAGAAACCCTATGGTGAACCTGGGATCTTTGATCCACAGGGCCTCCAATGCTTAAGTTAGAAGAGTTTATTCAAGATGATCCTCATAAGAGAAATATGAGATATATATATAGGAATAGAGGAGAGACATACCTAGTCCTATTAGGATTCATGAGAAAAACTTCTTATTATATAGATAATCTTTCTGATTCAGATTGTTGTCTTCAAGGGCAAGACTCCTAATCAGGACTCTTTATAAGCTTGAGTCAATTCAGGAATTATCAATGTACCTTATGACACAGCAGAACTTTAATCTCATAATCTTGGTTTAGGTTTCATTAGCCCAGTATATGATGGTTGATAGCAAAATATTTATCTTTTTTAATTTTTTGTATCACTTTCTTTTTTAGTGTTAAAAATAAATTTTATATGTCAATGAAATACAAATCAATTGGTTATTGTGCTGATACCCAAAATCAAATCTTAAGTTCCATTCTTACATGAAATATATTTATATATTATTTATTAAATAATGATCTAATTGAATATAGAATGATATAACGGTGTATGTAATAAATTAAAGAAAATGAATTTTATATTAACAGAAAGATTTAATCCCAACAATTATTTTTAAAATAATTTTATTTCATTACCGGACTATCTAAAATAAGAATTAATTATTCAACTATTTAATAAAATATAGTTTTTCCTAGATCTAATACAAATACAAATACAACTTATCACAAAAATGTTTTGCAAATTTGGATAAGTTGAGAGGATAAGCCTCAAATATTTTGCCCAAACATTACTCAAGAAGAAATTTTTTTTAAAAAAAAATTAATGTATATTTCTTGGTCTGTGGGAACACAATATGCAATTTTGTGTATATATGAAGGCTAATTAATAAAATCATACTGCAACAACATTCTGATCGGTGGCAAAATTGAGGTACAGAAAAGAAAGATAATAATAACTTAAGCACCATTTCTATTCTTTTTTCCCTTGGGCTACAAGGATTTTAGAGTTGGATTAGATCTCAAATGTGAATCAAGAAAAATAAAATCATGGTTTTGATTTTCTTTTTAGTGGTAAACATGAAAATTAAGAATATTATACTCACAGGCGTCAGATGATACCATTGCCTTCTCCGTTTTTCACTCCACCTCCCACGTTCTCTTCCATGTTGCCTTGCTGATGATGCATCATCTCTTTCCATGTACTAACTTTTCAAAGTTCTAATTAGATTAGCCATTTCACTTCAATTTAATTTCTAATATGAAAATTAATCAATAAAATAAAATTATTATCATTGTTATTGTGTTTGCTTAATTATGTATCTAAAAAATATAATTTAGAGAAATTCAAGATAATTACTCTGGATAGTATTATCAATTTATTATAATTGTAGAGGACACTAATTTAAATTTTACATTTATCATCCAATAATATTAGTAAAAATTTTATTTATTATATTTATAGTGATAAGTAAGAAAATGTCTATTCCCTATATCATGTAATCATATAATTCATGGAATCTAAATTAGTCATCCAATGAAAGAAATACAAATACAAACAGATACACACGCTGCAGTCTATATAAGCACAGTTGAACTATAATTTTTAATTTTTATGGATGGCGATTGTCTGAACCCAAGGACAAGCAATTGAAATGATGCCAAGAGGGAATGAACGAGTGGAGGCGGGGGCTCAAGTTTGCTGCAATGTGCTAGTCTCTTTATTTTTATTAGATTATTAGATTTTTAGCTAGTAATTATATATAAAGTTTGTCCAATTTTACGCAATCACATACCATACCATTTATTCATAAATGATCAGAGCGACAATTTCAGTCTGTGGTTGCACATTATGCAGTGACCTGACTCTTGGGAGATTCTTGCCAATTCCTCATATATATATA
>CATIWO010055464.1:0-10636 GCA_949673435.1 Macaranga tanarius | reverse complement strand
AAAAAGGAAAAGAAAAAAAGAAAAAAAGAAAAGGAGGTGGGAAAAATAAGGCTAAAATAAAAATTAAAAAAAAAAAGGAGAGAAGAGAAAAACAAATAAGAGGGGATAAAAAAAAAAGAAAAAATAAAAATAAAAAAAAAGAAGGAAAAATAAAAAAAACACATAAAAAGGAGAAGATGTATAACTGTAATTAATAAAAAAATAAATATTTTTATTTATAAAATAAAAAATAGAACATATATGGTAATTTTCTTATAAATAAATAAAATGGTTAAAATTGGATTTGAAATTCCAAGTGTTCATATGTTATTTCAAATTCTAATATTTTAGTCTTTTAAAATTTTTGAGATTTGAATGAAATCTAAATTCATATGATTATAATGACTTCAAACAAAAAATTTGGCCCAAATCTAAATCTATAGACCAAATATTTGCCATCCAAACATTGCATTAAGTTTTCCAAAGTATTTGTTTTTACTTTCAAAAGATAAGTAATATCTTATGAAGTATAAAACAAAAAGTAGATTGTAAAATGTTAATTTTTAATTATGCAAAAAATAGTTTAATTATTTTAACACTTCATCATATGTGCTATTAAAAATTTAATAGTTTTTTTAACACTTCAATCACATACTTAAAAGAGTTTTATAAAAAATTTACCACCAAAAACGATGTTGCAAAAATTTTTATCACCGCATATAATAATAGGATATTTGATAAATATATTTAGCTTCAAAATAAAACTATACCTTTTAGGAACTAAAGTCGAACAAGAATTTTCTCTTTTGACAAAAAAAGAACAAAAGTTGCACAAGAATGGAAAACAGACTTAACATTTTGGATACGCAAAACATGCATAAAGATATATGATAGCATGTGCACTTTCTCCATTGTAGATGCATTGTTCAAATGCACAAAAGGGTTTTCCTATTGTGTAGGTGGAAGACAAGGCAAATCTTTTTGATTGCTAAAGAGAAGATTCATCCATTTTCTTTCAAAACATGCATTTTTTTTTTTAACAATCGAAGTCTTTGAACAAGCGTCACATAACTGGACACATTGAATTCAATTTATGGGTTAACCACCTTTGTCTCTCTTGTAAATCTCTTATTTTGTTTTTAACAAAATTGAGCTCTAACTAGAAATTGAACTCAAGGCCGAAAAATTTTGCAAAGTAATCATAAGTTGAAAATTATTATTATTAAAAAGTTTACATTTTCTTGAACCATACTTTCCATGAAAAATAATTAAAATTGCTGAACTTATAAGTTACATCTTTTGTATGTATTATTTTAAAGATATATAGAAAACACTTGAGTGAAAATAAAAAAGTTAATCAACTTCATAAAAATTTCTTACTTTTGATCATTCTAGTCAATGTTGAAAGAAAAGTAAATAAAGATAAATATCCCTCACTTTTACCCTTCACTTCCTTTTTTTTTTTTTTTTTTGTAATTTCATTTTCACCATATTCATTTTGAAACATGGGATCAAAGATTCATTAATTACTTAACTCCCACTTACATTTACCTTTCCATCAATCATTAGATCATAGTTTTCTGAAAGAAAAATGATGAGATTTTAAAACTTTAATTGGCAAGTTAACCTCATTCATGATTGCCAACAAGAAAAAAAAAAACATACAAAACACATTATAAAACTTAATGAAAGAATTTGTTAGTGTGTAAACCAACAAAGTTTATTATTATATTTGCAATGATTTATCTAAGCATGCTAAAAGACATTCAATTGATCCACATTGGAGTATGATACTAAATAATTAATTAACCATGCCTAAAACAGTAATTAAAAGTTGCTAATGGATCCATATGATAGGTCCTACTAAGGATTATTCAGTCCACTTTGAGTCAAGGTTAGAGTGCTTGAAATTATTATGTGGGTCCTAACAAATCATGAAGCATTCACCTTTTAATCTTCATGCTGGATGATTCAGTATGGTTATTTTCATAATTTATAACCTAGTCAAAATTTCTACCAATTAAGGACAGAGGTCTTGCAATGATTAAATTTGCTTTAACAAAATCTATAGATTGCACTGTTCTATATCACGCACAATCACTTTTCCCTGTCTCTAGGCCAAAATTCCTCCAATGAGTTCTCAAATTGAACATTTACCTGTTCAATCATTGAGCTAGCAAAATCACTTTACCGATCTGATATTGACTCGACTTACTCGGTGCTCAAGATACTTCATGTCGATGTAAATCTTTAATCTTTTTGAATTAAGATGAGAATTACAATATTTTGAGAGAAAATTAGAATTATTAAAGAAAAAGTGTCAATGAGTCCAAATTGCTTGTCGTAACTTTTATCTTTGAGGGAAAAAGAAAGCTAGGAAGGAAACAAAGTTAATTTTTTTTTCTGACTGTGAAGTGGAGCAAAGAAAATTGTTGTTCTTTTTTTTAAACCTGATAAGTTATAGTAGTTCTGTTATCACATTGACTTATACATTGGCTCTCCATTTCTTCATTTCCTTTGATTCTGTGCTTTCTGCAGAAAGCATTTTCGGTGTTAAAGCAGGAAATGCGCTTCATATAAAAGATAAGGGACAAAGATTCCCACATTCCCAGCCGTCGAGATGTTCAAAAATAAAAAATGCATTACCAGAACTTGAGTTACTGCCACTCCAGATTTAACAACTTAGATGAGAGCTAAAGTGCTAAGCCAGTAAAAGCTAAATATCAAACAAATGGTCTCTATATAGTGTTTTAAGTTATTTGGCCACCCTAAAAGACAAAGTGGCAAATGAATACATAGTTTAAACATTCTGGAAGACCTGTTCAGCCCATTTCTTTATTGTTATCGAAGCCCTTTTGAAAATTGAGGGCCAGCCAATCTTGTTAGCACCAAGTGTTGTTTCATAAGCACCAAGTCTGAGAAGCTCTGACACCTCAGGATTCCATAAGCCAGACAGCCAGTGAAGATATCTTTTTTCTGCCAATAATTTAGCATGGTTACTTTATTAGCATTGATGAAGCGAGAATAAGTAAAACACTAAATGCTTATTCTCTGTTTGCCAGAAATTTAGCAAGAAAATTCAATCGTATAGGATAATTCGGCATTAAAATTTATAGTTCAAGTTTTGCACTCAAACAGTTGATATTATGCATAAGGCACAACTTACAGAACTAGCCTCGACAATTCACAGAACTAGTCTCCAAGTAGCTAATCCAAAAAAGTACGGCTAGGCGAACTAAAATGCAATGAGGCATAAAAATTTAAATAGTCTTCTTAATTGTTGCCTTTAGAGGTGGCCACGAGCCGGTTTCGGCCTGGAACCGGTCAAACCCGTAACTGGGCTGAACCGGCCCTGAACCGAGGGATGGACTGGTTCAGGGCCGGTTCTACTTTTCTGGAACCGTGAACCGGCGGTTTCGGTTCAGAACCGGCCGGTTGAGGTTTCAAACCGGTCGGTTCTAGTTCAGTTTATGAAAAAAAAATGTCAAAAATTCAAAAAATGCAAGTCAACTTCTTATAAAATTCTGTATAATTTTCTCTTACTCGTGGTATATTTTGTTTTCTAAAATATTATAACTTTTTTACAGTGTGTAAAAAACCGAACCAAAAAACCGGAACCGGCCAGTTTGGAACAGAACCGAATTCGGAGTTAGGCCGGTTCCGGTTCGATTCCACCTTAGGTTGAACCGTGAACCGGCGGTTCCAGTTCATGAACCGTGGCCACCCCTAGTTGCCTTCTCTATGGTTAAACTACTCTTCTCAACAATTACCACGCAGTGCAAGATTCTGCCAAGCAGCAGTGCTGTCAACTAAAACATGAGCCTCTATATAGCAGCAGGACCAGCAGGTGACAGTGGTCCCTGAATCCTTCTATTAACTATCAGCTATATCTTACACTTAGGCAATGAGAACCGAACTTCATTTTAAGCCATAAGTTGTGCAAATAACACCGGACCAGTTGAGATTCATGATGACTCTGGTAATACGGAGCAGGAACTGAGATAAATCATACACATACAGCTCCACATTCAAATTCATACAGGCAAAAGTGGAGTATATAGCTTATGTTAGTATAATAGCAACCTAAATGGGATTGCCTGAGATTAGATTAATCCCAAAACTAATGCTCACACATTCATACGAGGATTTTCACTTACTACTCCCACACTTTAATCATGTACCTTACCTTGCACACCCTCAATCTGTCACTCTATCTGCTATGTCATTTACTAACTCTTTACCACATATTGCTCATACACAACAATACAATGGCCATGTAGCATTTATATAGACAGCCTAAGTCAGTGGTAACAAAGTTCGGAAGGATTTTAAATGTTTTCCACAACAACAGTGCTTGTACACACTATTTAAGATGATTCTAGAGATATCTTTCCAACAGCTTAAAAAAATGCTAGAGATTTGTTTAACTATAGACTAATTGGGAACGTACTAGAAATGGGTGAGGCGGCAATGACCAAATCATCATCTCATGCTATTCCTTCCAAGAAGTTACAAGATCACCAAAAAGAGATAACAAAGATTTTCTTATGCACAAATAAATGAGTTTTAAGATCATTAAGAAGTTGGTATATGGATCTCCCATGGAGTCAATTGGCAAGCTCTTCTATGAAAGTAGGTGGCAAAAACTTATTGGAGAGCAAATTCTTCTATGAAGCCTGGCAATCACTAAAGAAAGCAACCTCCAGAAGGTAACTAAGAATTTAATAAGTTTTTGGAAGACAGAATTGGTGACCAAGCAGTTCAAATAAAAATTAAATCAAATCCCCTAGGAGACAGTTGAGGTCAATATGACATAGGATGGTTGTCTCCCTTATTACAATTTGTGATCCAATTGAGGTCAATATGCCTCACTTCAATGACGTACAAAATTCCTATCATTTGCTTTTAATTTATTTGATCCTGGCTCCTTACCATAGTTAAGCATGCACGTACTTAGCTTGTGAATCCATTTTATTAACAAGCAATTAGTTTTCATGCCACCTTGCAACAAAATCAGTTAGAGATCTTGAACCTAAGGAATTGTAAATTTGTATATTTGCCTAAAGCCTTGCACATATATTTTCATCGTAAATACCACAGTTTCCAAAACGATCAACAATCTCGTCTGACTGAAGCTTGCTGTCAAGACATGTCAAAAAGCATTCTTAATTTCAAAAGGAAAAAAAATGAGATTATATTCCAGTGTCACACCCATTAAAATTCTGCATTATTACATGAAAGCTAAGTAATAACCATGATGTTAAGTTTTATATGCTCAAAAGCTTATGCTTGACAGCTGAGATGAACTACAATGGGAGATATGCGAATTGTAAGGTTTTAAAATATTCTAAACAACTGGATGATAAACTATGTTAGGTCTGTGCCAGCAAATTGAAGAAGCATACTTTAAAGTAAAACTCACTAAATAATGTTGTCCCAGTGAAGAAAACCAGCATGGCCTCTAGCATTTGTGAATCTGTAAACAGCACCTGACACTAGAAAAAGGAAAAACAGAAGAACCATAGATTTCAAAAATTAATTCCATTAAATTTAAGGATACCAATCTGCTAGACACGTGAGTTCAAGCAGTACAAATCACATTACTGAAAAGCAAAGTTAATACCTTCATAACCCCCATGGACAGGATCTTCTGATAGCAAAAGGGGAGTATCCAGGTCAATGAACCTGCAACAATCATTTGTAAATGAACAATCAAAAGATATAAATTTGTACCTGAAGCTTAAACAGAAAAATGTCAATGTAAACAATGCAATACATATGATAACTCATATAAAAAGTAAATTAGCTAATTATGTTGTGATTCTTAATTGATTCATGAAACAATTAGAAATTCACTGCGCACTTACTTAAAACAACCAAAGCCAGCAGCAAGATGTCCTGCAAAGCCCATGGCCAGCCTGGTCTCCACCATACCACCAATCATTAGATCCAATCCTGATGCCCTAGCCACCTCAATAATCTCAAGTGCCCCAACAACCCCAACTTTGGCAAGCTTTACGTTAATGACATCTGCAAGATTACCATCTACTATTTTCTTCACGTCATCTATGCCTCGACAACTTTCATCAGCTGCAACGGATACCCCATATTTTCCTTTTGCAATATTAGTAACGTGGCCAAGGCCTTCCCAATCATCTCTATGAACTGGCTGTTCAAAGAGAATAGGAGTAACCTGCATTTCTGGGAGAAGAATGTGGTCCATCAAGTTAGTTTCATAAATTAAAGACTTAATACATTTTAAAGTTGAATTGATTAAAAATTAGGGCAAAGGTGCATTTCCGCCCCTAATGTTTATACCGAGGAGCACATATGCCCCTTACATTTTTTTTGGACCATTTAAGCACAAAATTATGTTTTTCATGTGATTTTAGCCCGTTAGATAACAGTTCAAATATAAAGAGTTAACACCGTTTGTGTCAAAGCTAACGTGGCGTCCTTACAAAGAGAAATGGGTCCATAGTATAAAAATTCTCAAACACAACATACTAGTTCAAAACCCCACACACAAAAAAAAAAAAAAAAACAAAAACAAAACAAAAGCTTTGGTCCCCACTCCCCACCACCATGCTACACGCCCCCATCCCCTCAAGCAATTCTTTGTTTGCAAGAGCCTCACTATCTGCAAGTACTTCTCCACAGCAAATATGCAATCGTTTTTTTTTTTAACCGAGCAAATATGCAATCTTAATCCTAATACAAATGAGAAAAAGGAGCATGATAATGAAAACACCAAAATTTCTTATCCAAAGTCCCACCAAAAGTCTGTCCCCTCTTGAAAACCAAGTAAGCAGCAACCAAAGGCAACATAAAAGCAACAACAGCAACAATAAGAAATTCATCAACACTATCCACTTTGATACCAAAATATAAACTTTACTGCACTGGTACCTAAAAGATCCTATTCATACAAAAAAAAGAAAAGAAAAAAAAAGCATCATTATTCCAGATAAATTAATAAATGATCAATGCAATAATTTGCTTTTGAAACAATCAAAAAGTATAAAATAAATCAATAATTTACAAAATTTAGAACTTAGAAAAAAAAAAAATCAAATTCAGCCAAACTCTACATATCAAATCCCAGTTCAAATTATTTAATGGGTGCTTAAATTACTGAATTAATATAAAGAATCAAGAACAAATACCAATTACATAAAAGAAAATGAATAAAGATTGTATCTTCAACAGATTCATGATAGTGTAAAGTGACATGAGGACCTCTTTTTCTCCACTTAATAAAAGATGGATCCTCCCAAACTTTGTTTCCAGTTTCCAATGGAGACACCATTTTTCTATCTAAAGAAGCCATACCCACTTCGTAACAGACAATAATACTAGAGTACACTCAATCAAAAACAAGCATTAAGCACCAATCATGGATCATACACGCGATCATTATCGTAGATGCAAGTAACTGTACACAAGAGAGACACAGAGAGAGCAGCAATGAAGTGTTTAATAAAAGATAATTGTGGCGGTGGTGCAGCGAAGTGGATATGAGTTAACAAAAGGGTCAAACATTGAAAGATCGGCAAATACAAATATTATGACACCAAGAAGATCGGCAACTGCATCTTAGATGAGGCATCAGTAAAAGGGAATAGACTGAAGTGGTCGACAGCCTCCTTAATGGCGCCAGCGGCAAGGGAGAAGATGGAACTGATTTTAATTGCAATGGTTTTGAAAAAAGGAGCAATAGGTAGGAGAAGCTAGTTTAGAGAAGAAAAGGGTGAGGAAGAGGCAAAGTAACTGTGTTAACACCCTCGTTAGTAAAGGGGCTAAAATCACATGAAAAACATAATTTTGTGCTTAAATGGTCTAAAAAAAAAATAAGGGGCATATGTGCTCCTCGGTATAAACATTAGGGGCGAAAATGCACCTTTGCCCTAAAAATTAACATATGAAGGAAAGAGAGAGTGAGAGGTAGAGATCATGCACAAGTGAATATTGTCTTCCCTATATCCAGTTAATCACTAGAGCTAGTTTGCAGAAGTATGAATCACTAAAGATGAATTTGGAAGTGTGTTTTTAGTGGGCCACATGTGTAGAACTTGCAATCCACAACATCCTAATTCCTAAGTGTAAATTGCAGGGAAACCAGCATTTCTGCAGCTCAATGCTGCTTTTCCCATAAAACTCTGCAGTAGGGCACAGCATCCCATAAAACTCCGTGTCCTTGCAAATCAAGAAAGAAAGACTAGAAAATGGAACCATATTGGTTCCTCTCCCCATACAGAGAGTTGAAAAAGCTATTATGAAAAGAAGGAAAATTTAAACACATTACACAGTAAACACTACATTGTTTACCATGTAACTTTTCTAGAACTTCAACAGCTTCTTCGGGTTTGTACCCCTCATTAGCATCCAAGATAAAGTGGCAATCAGGGTAGACTGCACGTATGGCCTGAAGAACTTCAATATCTGCCTTGAGATTCTTTCCCACCTTGAGCTTCAAAGTTCTAAATCCTTGTTTGCAATACTTTGAAGCCAATTCAGCAGCTTCAGCTGGTGATACAATGGGAATCTGCACACATAACATGGATGAGCCTACTTTTCAAAGATGGAGATCTTGTTTATTTTTCATTGTGAGTTTACAAATTTCTTATTTATGAAGCAATTAAGGCCAAAGCCATCAATTGCACCAAACAGGAAGACAATATTATGAACTGCAAAAAGAATAAGTATCTTTTAACTGCAGAATAACTACCAAGGGCACTGAACTGTTATATCAGTTGTTATACTGTTTGAAACTCCACCAAATAATCTCCATAAAGGGATACCGATGTTATTAGCCATTGCATCAATCAGTGCCATCTCAACTCCTGCCCTAACCTTTAAGTGCAAAAAAAAGGTTCAGTTAGTGCTAGGAAGTAGAAATTCCTATAGTCCGCACAGGTGAGAATAAAAGTGAAAAACAATAATGAGGATGACAAATCTCCATCAGAACAACATTATATGTAATTTGCATACGAATTTTACTCATTAATCAAACTACATATTAGTAGATGGCCATCTTCACCGACATGTAGAAATTGTTCTACTACAGAAAGTAGGTACAGTATATCAGCAAAATGTGCACCTCTGACTGAGTTAAGTTCCAATAAAGGCACCCTGGATATAATAGCAAAGCCGGCCAACCTTTGGTACCAAATTTTACTTAAATTTAAATTTTAGTTTCACCAATTCTCTTCTCACCATAATTATAATAAAGCTGAAGCTTACGTACCAAACTGATCCAGTCCCCAGTTGAGCAGAAGAAAGCACATACATAAAGAGTTCTAAAGTTCAATTTTTTTTTCTATAGTTAAGATTATGTAAAATTGAATCTTACGCTTTCTTAAGCAAGAGAATTAAGAATTAATAACACAATCCTCATCCTGCTAATTGACAAACCAGACGGTCCAATTCAAGATTTAAGAATTCAATAAAACAGGCAAGAACCCAACTATAACAAAAGTATGGTAATTGACAACCAAATTAACCACTCAAATCCCAAAAATCAAAAGCATACAAAAAATTCTCAATTCAACTCACAGAAGCAAACTGATGCCCAGGAAGCATCACACCAATCTTCCCCAAAAGCGATCCTAAGCTCATTGGTGGACAACTCTTCAGCAACTCACAAGCCTCCCTAGATTTCACCATAGCAGTAGGCTGATCCTCCGCAGTAACAAAAGGCAATATTGGGGTCTCTCCCCAACCCACACACCCATTACTCAATTCAATCCTAATAGCCACATTCTCTACTTTATCAAGCCGTGAAGAAGCTATAGTAAAAGGTGCTATAAGAGGCACATTTAGTGGCCTACTCTCCGCTCTCTCTACATCAACAGTCAAAGTTTCCATCAAATCCCTGAAACCAAAACCAGTTTGTACTGCCGCTGCTGTAGTATTGGGTCCCACTGCAGCCATTGCTTTTGTTGCATAAAGCCTGCAAACGGGCTTTGCGTGTTGCAGAGGTTTCTGAGGTCTTAACAAAGAATTTGGGATGATTTGGAAGGAAAAGTGGAGAGACCCAATTGAAAGCATCTGTTAGAATTGAGGTTCTTGGGATTTGGGTGATGGGTTTGATTCAAGAGATCTCTGAATGAGCTGTGGAGAAAAGAAACAAAAGGGAACAGCTACTACTGCCATTGTTCGATTAATAATGTTGTTGTCCTGAAAATCCAAAGTGAAGCATCTTCGTGGGGACTGTACGGATGGCATTATTTTAAGTTAACATGTCAAATTATGATAAAATTAATCCGAATAAATTCATGTTTCCCATGTTACACTGTTTTTATTGGTGTGTGTCAGTGTGAGTGTTTCGCCGGCTGATCCTAGATAGGGGTGTACTGTGTGAGTGTTCAGGCTCGTATATTAAAGTTTGTTTAATAAATGAGCCGAGTTCAAACTATACAAACGGTGCGGCGTTCGACTTGTTAAAAATTCATTCGAGCTCGTATATTGAAGCTTGTTTAATAAACGAGCCGAACTCAAATATACAAAACTCAGCTCATGAAAGCTCGCGAACAAGCTCGACTAAGAGCTTGTGAGTCGGCTCGTAATTTTAATGTATTAATAATTTAATTTTAAATATACAATATATAAATTTTTATTTATTTAAATATTTTTAAAATATATTATTACAAAAAAT
>CATIWO010055450.1:0-18136 GCA_949673435.1 Macaranga tanarius | reverse complement strand
TAAATAAAATATATTAATTAGAAAAAATTATATATAAATATTAAAATTATAAATAAAAAATATTTTTTTAGTTATATAATTAAAGAATAAGCTTAAAAAATTATAAAATAATAAATAAAAATTTTATTTAAAAAATAAAATCAGTTAACCGACCGAACCGAACCAAATCAGTTCGATTAAATTTGATTTTTCTCTGGTTCGATTTGATTTCGGTCAGAATTCTTTCAGAGTCGGTTTTAATAGGACCGAACCGACCGATGCTCGCCCCTAGTGCCACCTGTGCTTCACTCAAAATTTGGTAGGCCTCAGCCCTTGATTTTTATTGCTTAGCCTATTGATCACACCATCAAAGAGCAACTTTAATTTAGTGCGACTATAATTATTATTTTTTTTCTTTTGAAACAGGGACTATAATTATTTTAAAAATAAAAAATTGTAAAATCAGTTCAAAAAAATTGCAAAGTTTTTAATTAAAAAGTTAATGCTAAAAAAAATTGATAGAAATATATAAATAAATAAAAGAAATGTCATAGTCCAACTCCATTAATAACCTAATTTTGTCCACTCGAGAAATATGGAGACATAATAATGCCCCTATACACAAATTAATACTTTGATAGACTCTAGTGCTTTAGAAACTCTTATGGCTTATTAATACCCCTTAGAATAATAATGCTAATCATCCAATAGAATTGCTTTTTCACTTTAAAAGTAGTTTACAAATCTAATCAAACATTAGTGCAGGGCCCGCCAATTCTCCACGAAATATGATACATGTTTTGAGGACACTTAGTGGCCCTATTTATATAAGTTGATAATTCACCCTACATCATTATCAAAAACAAAAAGCTTAATTACACGCCATCATGTCACTGAATTGAACGAATTTCTATTTTTCTTACAAATGTAAAGCTAGTTATAATTACAGCCTTGGATCAATTAACAAACAAACTTAATTTCTCCAGCCCTTATACCTGGGCCATTGTGCAATTACCAAGCCCCACGGGAACCGCCCTGAAGATATCCGCCCCTTAGAAAAAATTTATATAAAATAAAGGCACTCAAAGAGGATTGTCCCTTCTACCTTAACTTTGATGCCACTGTCCCTTTGGAGCATCCATTTCCTCATATTACGATTGATAATGGAAGCCTTTTTTCATACTATTTTATCATCCTCTCACTATTATATTTCTGCTTCGTTCCATAGGCTTAGGTAAACTCGTTAGCTTAGACCCTTATTACATTCCACCACCAAGTAGAATGTAACTCAAAAAAATAAAAGCACTTTTAGGAGAGACCATAGGTTCAAGTCTTCTCCCTCACATCACTAAGGGATTAAATATCCCTTTGCTAGCTAAATTTGTGAGACCCACTATGTGATGCCCCATAAAAATATTAAAAAAGTACTAACAATTGTAGCTCCATTAAACAAATTAACCACACAACCAGTTTAAAATTAAAAAATAAATATATAAATAAAAAGTAGAAAGTGTTCATTTCATGTATTCATCAAAGACATGGCATATGAAAGGGAAAATAGAAATGAAAGTAGCAAATCTAAGTACCATTAGGGATGATATATTTCTTTCTTATATATATAGGAGTGAGCATTGGTTCGGTTAAATCTGAACTAACTACCAAACCAAAACAAGCATTCAGTTAAACTGAACCAAAATTGGTTAAACAGTTTCTAAAGCCGAAATAAATTCAGTATGGCCCGATCTTCATCAAAAAAATTTCAATTTAAGCAAAACAAACAAAATCTCTATATATACATATATTAATTTAGAGAAATTTTTATATAAATAATAAAATTATGAATAAAATATGTTTTAGTTGTATTATTAATGAAATTTACTTTAAATAATATTAAATGAATAAATAAAAATTTAGAAATTGTTGAAAAAAAAAATTTATCAAACTGATTAACCAAATCAAAATATTTCGGTTTGGTTCAGTTCGGTTCAAGATTCAAAAATTCAGTTATTCAGTTTATAGCGGTTTGGTTCAGTTTTTAACCAAACAGACTGATGAAGAAATCCCACTTATATATTTATATGTGAATGAATGATCACAAGATCATGACATGACTCTCATCAAGGGGAAAAGAATTTGCAACTTAACAACATCAAAAAGTAAATCTACTCCATATTTACAAAAGGAATGCGAGTACAGCAGAGCCATGAGAACTGCTAACACAATATATGTATATATATATATATATAGACTATGGCTCCACCCAACGTCAAAGTTGGACAAAATTGGTGAAACTTCATTCTTCGTGTTACATATATACCTAAGACTAACAAAAAATTGGAGGTTTTGTCTGTCACCTGTATTTTGCTGCATTCTGTTAACAGTGTGTTAGAGGGGACTGCACCATTTGTGGCATGTTTGACAGCCACCTGTGACACTGCTGCGGGGTGGTTGGAAAATCCAAATGTCAAGATTCTGAGCAATTTATTGATCGAATGATTCTGTTTGGAAGATAACACATACTGTATAGTTTGCTCACCATGACCAAAGAGTTGCCATTTCAAATTTATATCAGTTAAGAAGAATCTTATATCAGACTTTCCCTTCATACTGGAAATTAAGCTTGTAATCATGTTGCAAATCTGCCAGTGTATTTCTGCATGGACCCTCTGCAAAAGTAAGGACAGCAGAGAGAAGGTTAGACCAAAGCAGTACCCTTTAGATGTTTAAGTGTTACATCAACAACCTGATTGAACAATGTTTGCTCACCTCCAAATACAGAATGGAGATACTGAAGGTCATCAATTGAGCATGCATCTATTAAAGCATGCACACCAGGTTTCAGAGCTTCTTCGATCTCCCTACACGTAATTATAAAACAAAACTGATTTGTTAGCATTGCATAGGTCATTGTCTGAAGTAATAATAATTCAATTCTAAGCAATATGAGAAAAAGAGAGAATAAAGCAGGAGATGAAGAACACCTTCTAATGCCTGTTTTAAGTGGACTGAATCCTGAATAAACCCATATGTAATCGGATAGAAACTTGAAACAGTGCTGACCAAAATCATCTTTATGCTGCCTTAACTGTGCAATTGAGAAATTAACAGGGGTAGGCAATAAGAATTAAAGATACTACTGAATGCCTATGTCTGTTAATATAGACACAGAAAACACATTTTGGGTTGAAACAATACAAGTGTCAACTAAATTTGAGATTTTTGTTGATTGCATGAAAAAGGTTTACAACAAAACTGTTTTTATTGGATAGATAGATCCATACTGTAAATCAAACTCACAAAAAGATTTATTGGAGTACTACTAAATAGGTGTTAGTTCAAGTGGTGATCCTTTGGCTTGTGATGATGCCAGGAGAATAATAAAGAAAATTTAATGGCCCAAAGAATTTCAGATGATACGGCCCTAAACTGGGTGGACTGAAGGAATATGATCAAAGGTTTAGTTGAGTTGGGCTTGAGCACTTTTTAAAATTTTGGTTGAATAATTCTTTTCTTACAAGTTCAAATCTTGTCTATACATGTGAAATAATTTAAACATATCCTTTGATCTATAATCCTTCCCAAACTCAGTCTAAATGCTTGCACAACCAGTACGGAACAGAAACACTTGGTCAAGTACTCTCAAGTCCACTGAAATCAAAAAGCATTGATTAAGTTTCCCAGATACCATGTTTTTATCAAATTTAAGTTTTATTTCTGGTTTTTGCACACTAAGGGTGTGTTTGGTTCAATTCCGCCAGGGAATTCATTTCATTTCCAAATAAATTCAAAATAAAATTCATTTTCAAATGAATTTTTATTAATGAAGTGTGTTTGGTTCAAATGAATAGTTTATAAAATTCATTTGAAATGAATCATCTTTTATTATATTGTGTTTAGTGTAAATCTATAACTTAAGTTAATTTTTAATTTTGGTCAAAAATACCCTTTTAAAATAGATTGTATTTTTTTAGCTTTTTTTTTGTTTCATATTACATAACTACAAATGTGATTATTTAAAATTCAAATTAATAATTTAATTTCTTTTTAAATATTTATTTTTAATTATATTTCTAAATTTTAAAACATTTATTTTTAATCAACACTTCAATAATAGCATCCCTCAAAATTATTTAATATAAAGTTCCATGCATACAAGTTCTTCAATTGTGAGGAAAAAATTTTGATGTATTAAAGTCTGTATATGCATGCCTACTTATATGCTACAAAATGCAGGTAATTTTGAAATGAAAGCAAAAATATAAAAATTTGAATTTCACTCTAAATTCAGTATTCTAAATAGCATAGCATCCACCAAGTTCATTGACATCCCAAGGAAAAGATTTTAACCAAATTCCTCTAACTTGCTCCTACAGTATACGTCGCATTTTAAGAAGTTTTTCCAAAAGCAAAAATATTGCTTCTCAAGGGCTACAGATTTAATCTTTGTTTCTATTAGCTGTCTTTTTCTTACATCATAAATAGAAAATAAAAAGAGCTTTTTTGTTACACACTGTTAGCTTTAATGGACTATCAAAAGTCCGATGGAAATCAGTTTTTGGAAATACAGAGATAGGGTTTCAAAATAAAAATAACAAACAGGGGCATTTTTTACTTTATAAAAATATAGTTTTAAAATTGTGGAATTGATTTGAAAATCCTCACAATTTTTCAAGGATTTGAATTAGTAATATCCAATTCCACAAAATTAAAAAATTGGAATTGAAAATGAATTCTATCAAATATTGATTTGAACCAAACATACAAACTTGGATTTGCAAATGAATTCCACAAAATTTTGTGGAATTCATTTGAATCAAACACACCCTAAAATTCTTTACCATGAAAGAATTGTAATAAAAACCTTTAATGGCTCCAGGAGAAAATTTCAGCTTGACATGTTATCCAATATTGTGCTCCAGTTTATCTTAATGGCCATCTTTGTATTGAAACCCAAAGTTTAACATGATTTCAATGTAAGTGGCATCATCAAGATAAGAAATGACGTACCTCTTCATAAATCCTCCGAAGAGCACAGGCACATTTTACTCCCTCTGGAACTCCCCATGAAAAATACCCTTTTCTGATTCTTGAGTCATTATCCACCATCTCCAAACAGTGAAGAAGTACACGGGCAGATTCTTGAAGCAGAGCGATGCACTTTTCTGACTCCCTAGATTATAAAATAATCATTATTCCAAAAAAAAAAAAAAAAAAAAAAAGAGATTACAAAATAATAACTGTGATTACATATAATATGTAATATTCAGAGACAAACATCAAAGACGGAGATGATAAACAGAGAATGGACATCCCAGCTAAAATGTAGAATGTAATGTGCATACTGCATGATTGAGAGGAGAATAATGTGTCATTAAAGCATGCACAACCTATGTGCCTAATTAATGGATGCAATTGATATGAATGGACAGATGAAGACATCAGACACTTTAAAATGAGAGGAAAAGAAAAAAAAAAAAAGATTTGTGAAAAGGCATCCTCTTCTGAATGAGGAACATAAACAAGATAATTTAAAAAATTTATATGACAAAGCCTTCCACTTCCTCTAGAATCAACAAGAAGCACTTTGTTGAATTCGCCAAAAGTAACATGCATAAAGACAAAACACAATGTTAGCTTTAAAGACCATAAGTCAAAAAAATAACTTTAGCGCATAAGAAATTCACAGACAGCTTGGTTCGTAATGGAATGCCTTTACAAACATACACATCAATTGACAGCAAACATTGCAAAAGCATACTATTTTAGCTTCTCTGTTCTTGCCAACTACTAAATTTGGTGCTGGAAAATCTGATAATGAGAAGAATGAGTAAGAGGAAGCCTTGAGTAGTAAATCAATTTAAACATTATAAACACAATTAAAAGAAAGAAAAAGACTGCACTTGAAATGTGTAGATCCTCTAAGCATTAGATCAAAGACCAAAAATGATAGTGAGGAATGCTCAACACATGTTTCAGTGAAAGATTACATTTCTAATCCTTTGATTAAGTAAAAACCCTTTAAATTTTTAGTTTGTATATATATCAAGTTCTGACCCTAATTACTTGAAATCTATCTGCAAAATGACATACATAGTACCCACATCATGGATTGAACTAAAGAGATAAAAGTTACCTTTTTTGATGCTTCAAGGTGGTATATAATAATCGGCAGCATGCAGCAAATAATCCCACTGAGAATTTTTTATCTATAACACAAGAATGCATGCCCGCCAAAGGACTGCTGCCTTGCTTATCCATAAAAAAGTCGGATGAAAAAGGATCTTTAGAAAGCCTAACTTGACAAAAATCTTGGAAAAGTGCTGCCGGTACATGTAAAGACTGTGCTACATGGCAGGGAGCCATTTGAAATGCACGTTTTCCAGAAACTCTCGTTAGTACTTCAACACACATGAGAATTACTGCTCCAGGATCTGGACCATTATGAACACCACCCATTGATTTATCATAGAAAACTAAAGGGTTTTGTAAATGTATAATAATGTTGAACAAAGCAGCAACAAATTTCTGAATGTGTCCTCTAACCACACTTGACTGTTGGCCACCTGTGAAACAAGCCAAAATGTTAGAACAAAGTATTTCCCAGTACCAAGACAATATGCTTGCAGTTACATCAATCCACACTACATCGCAGTCACTAATAAATCAGCTAGATGTAACAAGTTATTGCATGCCCACTTGATTAAGAAATGGTGAAACCACTCTGGGAATCACTGGGTGTTCATCCTGTTCCAAAATTCTACATGCCTCAAATCCCACTCCTACTATCATTTTATTCTTCTCCGCTTCACTTGACTCCTGTGCGCTTTTTTTTTTTTTGGCAAACAACAGTAAAAAAATAACTTTCAAACTACAAACCTCTTTTCTTAGAATATAGAACATATTTGTCAATTCTGTTGCTTTTATTTTTATATAGTTTGGATCAGAAATGTCATTGTTAAAAGTGTCATGTTTTGAAATTCTCAAAATGATGTCTGGTGGAATAAGTGGTGAAGTATCAATTTGGTCCAAACTTTAAAGATTTTGATCAAGTCTACAGCAATGCTGTGTCAGTTTTCCTGGGCGATTAGATAATTTTTTCAAGCTATTATTCTCTTGATAAAATTGTCTTTCGGTTATCCATCGAACGTGCTTCAATTTGCTACATGGCTTGCATGAAACAAGCAGTAAAGTAGAATCTCTTTTCTAAACCCAAAGCTTCTACAACTTAGAAGTGAAACTGTTAAAAATTTTAAACATGCTCAATAGTCATAAAATTTCCTAACAAGACAGATCCAAATAGCCCAACTTACCTCAAAATTTAAACAATAACTGAGAATGAGATTCATTAATCATTACACTTGCAACACACACGCACCAACTAGACCTTCGAAGTTAAAAGCTCACTAGGCCTCATACTGACTCAGAATTTTAAACATGCAAAAGCAACTAAAAAGCATCCTTATCTCAAATGCTGCTATAAAAGAATGAAGGGATTACGACAGACAGTTAGAGATGCAATAAGATAAATGCTTAATGCATCATTCAGAAAATTACCTGAAATGTATTCCAGAACTAGATCTAAGCAGTCAATGCCAGCCGCAACAGTCGAGGAAACCCTTCCACCATCTGCACTTCCAGTACTTATTTCAGAGATTATTGTACAGCCTGCTTGCACTCCCACCAATGCTCTCTCAATAGCCTGTATTGCAGGCAAAACATGCAACTCTACTGACTTGCTTATTAACACTTTGAATGACATCCTCAACCTAGCTTTAAATTCATCCAAGAAGGGTAAAATATGAGAAAGAGACGATTCAGATGATCCTTTATTACTCCACAAGGTCTTAGAAGATGATTCTGTCTCATGAGAAGACAATGTAGCTTCTTTTCCCTGTAAAGTAATGCATTTTCCTAGAACATTCAAGTGCAGCTCTATCAGCTTGGTGTACACATTTTCAGTGGAGGCTGAATCAAAATTTTGAGGAAAATGGCTCCCTAGTTCTTGCAGATACTTGAGAACACCATCTAACCAAACAAAAGAAAATGGATCTGGCACCTCTGACACATCAGCTAACTTTAGCAGCAACACATGAGATATACCAATAAAGCTTGGCACCAAGCTTGACAATGAGGAAGTACAATTGGTCTGCAAATTCAGCCTTAAAAGAGCTGAAGAAGCAATTAATAGTTGCCTAAGTAAAATTGCTGCTCCAGGATGATCACCATTTAGCAAGCCTTGCAAAAAACCATTATTTAGCGGTTGACATTCGCAGATATCAAGCTTACTCAGAACACTGGCGACAGTTTCTTCTTCCAACTTCATGTTACTTTGCCTCCTACAATTACAGATATTACCATCAATAGTTGATGCCATTAAGCAGTTTTTTACAGCTATTGACTTCTGATTCTGTCCATCACCTAAAGCATCAGTCTGAGGAGACCCTTTACTTGAAAACTCTCCTGAACCTAATGGACAACTTTGATCAGATGGCTGAACATTTTGAACATTAGATGAACTTCCAGGTTGATGATAATCCTCAACAAACAACATGTGCAAGATTAAACTAATATAACCAGCAAACACATTTATACAATGACCAATTTGGGAGGTAGGTCCAAAATTTGATCTCAACAATTCCAACTTATCATTATCTATTGCATTTGTACAATTTAAGGCAGATGCCAAGCCCCACAAGAACCCACTAATACAAGAAAACATAGATGATAATTTGTTCAAATTGACAAGATCGACACCATTTCCTACTTTCCCATTGAGAAGGGCATCCTTTAAAGAAATGAGCAAGCACTGTGTCTGTTCCTTCAAACTCTCAGCCATAAGGATAATATCTTTCCAGGCTTTATCATTTTTCAAGGAATCCAGAAGTGAATCAGATTCAATTGAAGTACTGAGTTCCTGGGCAATTTTATAGTTTGTTTGCTCTTCGTGAGGGCTTTTAGCAATTACGGAGCCAATAGCACAAATACAGTCATGCTTGCTCAATGCCAGCAGCACATAGGATGTGTGATCCATCAATGAGAATATCATATCTCTAATTACATCTCTTGAGAATGTCTCTTGAAGCCCAACAACAATGAAAACAGATTTGAAAAGCCACATAACAGAAAATAAACCCTCAGATGGAACTGGCATGATTGAGGAATGAGTAGTCATTGTCTTCTCGCTAAACTCCGTTAATACATATTTCAAGGCCCTCCGGCAGCCTATAAGCAATCTTAGGAGCTCATATTGGTTACATGAAGTCATTACATCTGCACATTCTGATAAGCTGCTAATTACATACCTGAAATGTAGATGCCTCATATTAATTGAACTCAAGCACATAGTATGTCAATATAATATTTATCAACGGAAACCTTCAAATCAATCAACCACAAACACCATAATAAATATTCCATAGTGCATATATCTAGGCAGTAAAAACGAGACTACTACTAGATGCATATGTATTAACTTTAGTCCTGAAACCGAAAGATACTATATTTTCCATGTGAACCAGGTGCAGAGACCTACATAAACAAAGAGCATATGCTTGCTTGCTTCAAATAAAAATAGAAGACTTGCCCCATAACAGATTATGCAGAAAAGAAAAATGCAAAAAAGGGGTTCACCTCTCAAGGTTGAGTAGATAAGTAGCATGAAGTGAGAATGATCTTGAATTCATATATCCTTTTGGCAACCAACACAAAAGACTAAGCAAACTCTGACAAGCTAGGAATCTCATGCTGGTTGATTCCGTGAAGGGATCTGCAGCCATCTTAAACAATGGTTTTTCCTCTGAAAGCCCATCATAAGTGGCTATTTTGCTTCCTCGAGCAGCGATTGGCAAGCTTCCAACTGCACCTAAAACCTCTTGCCAATTTGGTAATGAATTTAAGTCAACATCCGTAATGGAAAAATCACTAAATAATGATAGGACTGAATTCTTCAACAAACGGCAAAATCTTGATGCCAAATACCTGCAAACAAACTGGCAAAAGACACAGCATTAGAATTATACAAAATACAATAGTTTCCAAACAAAAAGCGCTGCACAACTGTGCTTCAAGCACCAATAGTTGTGCTTCAGTAAGAAGTTGCATGTCTGTGTTGCAGGTGGTGTGTGAGCTTGCATTCAGGAATAATAAAGACAGAGGAGTTTTATATTTACAACTGATCTTACATTATGTTCATACAGACTGGAATTGGTCAGAAGTTCTGATGAGATTTGATGCACAGTTTTCTTCTTTAGAAAACCAGCTTCACCAGACTGGTTATTTTCCCCTGCTTTGAATCTTCTCGTTATTGAGGGAAGACTAGTACGGATGACATGAGAAAGGAATATCTTTAACTTCTTCTTGCTAGCATGAACGGACCAAACATCAATATTTTGACAAACGATCCACCAAATTGCAGTAGGCAATGATTTCTTGTTCACAGAACAAATACCTAAATCCCATTCATCACATTCACCCAGAGCTTGGCCATAGGTAACCAGACAAGTTGCATCATCAGTATTTTGGACTAAGATTCGATCATCACCCAATAATGAGAGGTGGCTCATGATGTACTCAGAAAGACCTTCTGCCTCCTCCTGTAAACAAGCGAGGCGCCTTCCCCACTTTCTGCTCATTTTACAATGTTGTGACAAGCTATCATCATCAAGTAACTTGACTTGGCAGTTAATGCTTTTCTGTACATACTTCAAAGCTTTAATCTGCCTGTTCAAATCAACAAGCCTCTGAAGAGCCATAGCATGCAACACATAAATTAGAGGACAGTAATCTGCATTGCCACCCTGAAGACAATTATCAGATACAGATTTTATAACAACAAGAAGAGAAGCTGAGGGTTGTAAAATCCAAGAAAAATAACTGTCATTTGTCCAATTGGTTCTCTCCACCAAATCTCTTCCAGAATATGCTGTAAATGAATCCCACATCATCACTGACATCTTTCTTGATGTATCCGGAGGCACAAGGGCGATTGCTTGCCTGTATAGGCTTCGGCAGGACATGTACAAGCGAAAGAAGAACACAAAGACCCAGGGGGTAGAAACTCCAAACCTCAGGACATTACTTTTGGTAACATCAGGCCTCATATTATAAGGTTTTCCTGCAATGAAAGAAAGGAACTCATTGACACTATCTGGCTGTAGTCCAACCAGAATACTCATGGAGGGACAAATCACAGCCAACAGGTCTTTTAAAGATTTTCCAAGGGGGCTGCTATTCCCAACTGTGACAGGCATCGAATCCAGCACTAACGCATATATTTCAGCAAGTCCTCTGCCAAAAAGTTCTGCCTGCAGATCAAAACAGCTCATTCTACAACTTCTTGTATTTGATTCTGGCAGTTCCGTTGCATCAACCATTAAACAACTACTTTTCATCCATTCAATGGATCCTGATAAATCCTCACTTAGTTGCCGAATGCACCCACTTGACTGCCCTTCTGGTATAGACTTAATACCATTGTGCATGGCTAGTTTAAACTCTTGCGCACATAACATCATTTCCACTGCTTTTGAGAATGCTTCATAAGGTAAGGAACTTGCGCAAGACCCAAAACAGCCATAACTCTGTTCATTGCTACCATTATTCTCATGCACTATCACAAGCCTCACTGCTTTACATAGCGCAAATATGGTACTTTCCACCTACATTGATTCAAAAATAAAACACAGAATATGAAAATCATTTAATGCAAAACAAATAATCCAACCAAAAATTTTGAAAAAAAAAAGGTATAAACAAAAATGAAAATGACAGCAATGGGCAGAACTAAGCTGACAAATGACTGACAATGAGAAATAATTATCATCTGCGGGCTACCACACTTCTATGCCCAACAGTCCCTAACACAACAAAAGAACAAGAAAAGGGGGAGAGTTTTAGCTGCAGAACCAATTACAAGACTAAAATTTGAAAATTTTGAATGGCTACTCCATTTGATGTCAAGCATTCTGGAGTTAGACAGTTGACAAAAGGCAAGAGCATGCGATCTAATTGGAAGTGGGTCAACCAACCTGCCGAAGTTCACTATAAAGCTTAACCAGCTGGCATCCGAATCCCACTATATGGTAAGTTAACAAGCATTGATTTGGTGCATCTTCGAAAGAATGACCGAGAGCCAAGTAAGAAAGCAACATATGCCACAGGCTTGTCAAATCATTCTCAAAAACTTCATAATCAACATCCAAAAAGTACCGTAAAGCAACAAGTAGCTCTTTTGCTAATGAAATTAATGTCTCATGTGTCCTGCTATCTGTATTATTTGTTGACAAACAAAGTAAATTGGTGGAAATTGAGAAGATAGTACTGTGAACATTCTTCAAGAAATTAAGGAAAGCTCCTTCAGAGATATCCTCTGTTTTTATGTATAATTTTTCATGAGAAAAGCTGGCCAGTAAATGATTAATTGATTTGATTGTACAGTGAATATCCAATAACAGAGGGCTTATTTCCAATTTACTCTGAAGATAGCTTTTCATCTGAAGAAAAAATGGCTCCATAATCTGTACAAAGAAATCATACAACGATTTTCTTTTTTCCGAAGACAAATTGCTAGTAACGTAACTACTCTCTGCTGGTGCAATACTACTTTTTTCTAATATTTTGGAACTATTAGCAGAAAAATGCATCGAGCTATCAGCTTTATCTGCCATTTTAGTCTCTTCAGACAACACTGCAGCTACTTCTTGCTTTTTCACTCGATCAACAAGCAAGTGAAATAGTACTCCTATGCCACTCAATTCAGCCTCCTTCTTTGAGGCCATAATCCTTTCTAGTTTATCAAACAAATGTCTATGGTAACTTTGATTGACTGTCTTGGAGTCTTTCACTTTTCCATCATTTGAAACAGAATATTTTTCTGTACTGCGTAAGCTCAGAAATCCATCAATGTGAACTGAATGAAACAGTCCCTGTGATAAAACCTTTTCAACTACAGGCAATAAATTCCCCATCCAACAAGTATTGCTGCCATCAGAACAAAGATGCAACACACCCAGCAAATGCAATAGTGGTCCAAGAAGTTTGTCTACAAAATCATGAAATCCATTTTTTCGAGCTGGGTGAACATTCAAAAACTTGGCAAATGGCTCAAGCACCAAACAACAAAACCGCAAGGGAAAATATCCAGCATTTCCACCCTCAAGGTTTTCATCAAAAATTTGAAGCACAAGCTCAAGAACAGCATGAACAGCTAAAATCCATAACTCCAAATTCTGATTCGACACACCACCATGAGACAAAAACACCAAAGAAACACAATCCAAAACAACACTATACAATTCAAACCCATCACCAATAAAAACCAAATCTTTACAATCCGAAGACGTCTCCATTAATGAGGACAATGCATTTCTGGAAAGACAAGAGAAAGCACGCAAAAGGTTCCTCGAAAGACTCAATGAAACTTGAAATTTCAAAGATTGTTCCAAACAGAACTTAAATATAACCCAACATCTATAATCTAAGCATGCCTCAATAATTCCCCTAGACTGAATCCTGATTTTCTTATCAGTCGAAATCAACAACGACTGAACCCAATCACTAACGAAAGCTACTAAACGCGATAATTTCACTGTTTCATCATCTTCTTCTTCTTCAACTTCATTTTCTCCTTCTTTTGCCTTCAAATTCACATAATTGAAAGCTAACTCAACCTTCCTGTCAAAGCAGTAACATTTCTCTTAATTTATTTACTATAAATCCAATTATTTCACACTGCATTCAAATTATTGCCTCAAAAACTTCAATTAAATTTTAAAAAAAAGAAATAAGGAAAGATACTAAGATACCTTTGAAGGTCAATTTCTTTGCTTTGAAGAGATAGAATCAGCTGTAGATTCCTCCATGGATGCGCTGCTTCAATTATGCAATCAAATTCTTGCTGTTTTGAGCCTTCCACTACTTTCTCTTTCTCTGGTGCCTCGCTGCTGCGTTGCTTTTTTTGTGGTCTTTGTTCGGTTTCAAGGGGCGATGAGTGATGTCTCCTTCTCTTCTTGTTTCTTGATTTCTTT
This sequence comes from Macaranga tanarius, assembly GCA_949673435.1. Taxonomy (NCBI): domain Eukaryota; kingdom Viridiplantae; phylum Streptophyta; class Magnoliopsida; order Malpighiales; family Euphorbiaceae; genus Macaranga; species Macaranga tanarius. Next base: position 4,133 of record CATIWO010055450.1, on the reverse strand, counting down.
GATGAATCAGCCATTGTTGAGCACAAGTAGAGGTACCTCTGGTTCTGTTTGGGAGTTTTGAGAGGGAAGGGTTTTTGCCTTTTTTGAGCTAGGGTTTTAGAATTTTGTTTCCCTGCCCAAAACGAAGCTCAAAACATGCGTTTTGACCTGCAAAATGTGACAGGGTTTATTTCTATTCACCCCCTCTATTTTACCATATTATATTTAGGGAGTGAGCAGGACCCCACCCGCCCAAGTTTTTCAAACCGGACCAACCCAAAAATTTAGTCTGATTCAGGGTAAAAGCATGTTTGGCTAAGCTGTTACTAATAACTGTTGTTGGCTATGATGCATGGACACCTCTATCAAGAGTCGTGTTCCGTTTCGGAAACGTTTCAGACACCGACACGTTTCGGAAATATTTCGGGACCGTTTCTGCAAATAAGATAAAGTTTCAGGGCCGTTTCCAAAAATAAAACAAAGTTTAAGGGCCTTTTTGTTAAAAAAAAGACTTACACGAGTAGGTTTGCTATGAACAACATCGTTTATATACGATTATTGAGAAATTATATATTATTAAGAGTGTTATTATTTTATTTATAAATATAGGATAAAATGAACATATGTTGATTTTGAGTTGTAAAAGAATATTTTTTTTTTGTATTTATAAATATTGTTATCATATTTTTTGACATATTTCACAATTATTTTTATGATAAAAAATATCATTAACCATGAAAAATACACTTTTAAATTGAACTTAATTTATAATTTATATAAATTAAATTTTATAATTTTTTATATTTATAAATTTACCCCTATATTTTTAATTTTTATACATTGACCCTTATATTTTTAATATTTATAAATTGATCCCGATGTTCCCATTTTCTATATTTTTGATAAAAAACCGTTTCTCCGTGTCCGTTTCTCTATTTTCCATTTGCTCGTTTCCTGTATTTGTGCTACCTAGCTTTTGACTACATGGAAACCACTAACGCCTCTTGGTTATATGGTGGAATTCCTCAACCATCTGATGTCCCTTAGTAATATGGCAGCCACCTGACACCATTTTGGCTATATATATATTATACAATTCTTTGACCATTTGATGCTCTTTAACTACATGGCAACTACCTGACGCCTATTGTCTATATAATAAAGATCTTTGACCGTCTAACATCTCTTGGTCATGTGTGTATCCCCTCTAATGCCTCTTGGTGTATATAATACCAATTGTACTTTATCTGACATCCTCTAAAACTATATGGCCCTCGCTTGATGCCATTTAGTTATATGGCCTAATTTTACTTTGCCTAATATCCTTTGAGACTATATAGCTTCACTTGAAGCCTCTCAGCTATATGATACATAATTTCACTTAACGTCCCTTGAGACTATATAACTCCACCAAAAGCCTCTCGACTATATGGTATATAATTTCACTGCCTAATATCTATAGAGATTGTGGCCCCACCTAATGCCTATTGGCTACATGGTGCATGAGTTTCTAGTCTGATGCCTTGAATGGAGATATGGCTCCCACTAACACAATCTAAAGCTCGCCTAACATCTCGAGACCAGATGGTGTTGCAATCAAGTAAGTCTTTTGCACTTAAACCTTTCCATTTTTATTACTTTACATGCATTAACACAAACAATAATATTAACCCCACGTCTATACAACACATGCAAAAGTAGGAGACAAATATTAAATCCTAATTCTCGACAGTACCTGAAAGGGTCTGATGATTAAAATTTCTTATTGAAAGGCTTCTCTAAGATTTGAAAGGTACTCTTTATAGCACCCTCCAGGTACCACATACAAGTGTCCCAACAATAATTAACAAACAACACGTGGCACATGAATTTTTTATTTATTTATAAAAGATATGCATTTATACAAAAACTCTTGTCAATATATATACATTGTACTTTTATTGTACATACATAACTTGATATCAAAATAGATACATAATTTAAGTACAAAATGTTTAAATGTTATGATGATGATGCTCATGAGGATGGACATGTCAACACCAAGCCTGCTTTTGACCCACCTGAGCTCACAAAGAAATACACTTCAAGCTTTCTAATCAATCGAATCCTGAAAACCACAATTGCAAAGGAATGAGCTTGCGACTCAATAAGCAATTATTAAAATAAGTATACACATAGTCTTCCTCAAGAACTAATTAAGAAAAATAATTATAAATAAATAATAGAGGACTACACGGTCTGGAACACGGCCGTGTTCCAACCCGTGTTCGTCTCGATCTAAAACTCATGTTTATACATGGCTAATAACTTGCCTGTGTTCTCTCCCGTGTAGCTCTCGGGTTAAATTATAACATTTATACACGGCCATGTACACGCCCCGTGTACTCAACCGTGTTGCCCTCAGTCCGAAATATAAAATTTCATAATTTGGTACACAGTCATGTACACACCCGTGTAGCTCTCGGGCATAAAAATATCACGTGCAACACGGTCATGTCTTAAATCAAACTAACCCGTATGTTGACATACGGCCTGAGACACGCCCGTGTCTCGGCCCTTATCACTATCTTGATAGCACATTTTACAATCTTTCAAGCAATCCACAACATATTCACAATCACATAACATCAATAGCAATCTAGCAATTGCTAACATAAATATATATGGGTGTTTATACTCAATATCTATACCCCACCATATTTATCACATTCACATCTTGCACCAAATCCTCATTCAATATTATATAAATAATCACAATACTATATCATTGATTCTCAACTATTGGTGTCATAATTACACCATTCCAAGTAATTCACAATTCATAATCTCACATTCAACATATATAAACACAATTTCCATCAATCACGCTTCACATGCCATCCACAATTCATATATATAAATAATGCAATGCAAAAATGCGTGATGATGCAAGTTAGTATCCAGCTAGAGTTCTCAACACACGTCACATACGTTTCGCACAAAGCTCACTTTTCTTTTCTTTTCTTTTCTTTTCTTTTCTTTTCTTTTTCTTTTTTTTCATATTTTTATTTTCATATATATGTGGCAATTCCTGAGACTCTCTACCCAGCTCAGTCTCAGATCTCACACGTGTATATATATTTCACATGAATGGCCACATCTGAGACTCTCTACCCAGCTCAGTCTCAGATCATGGAGCTCAATCTCCATACACACATGTTTTCCTCACATTCCTCACATCATGCCATATGCATATATTTCAATCATTCTCACAACATATCAAAATGCATATGTACAATTATATCATCACAATTCAATACCCCTTTTTATTTCTCATCATTTTCATTTTTCATAGTGAATCACAATTCACCTTTCTCACAAGCAATGCATATCAATTCATACCACATCAAGTGGCTCGCATTCATATATGCCAATATTCATAATCCATCACTACACGTGCTCAATCGACCATTCAGTGGTCTCACTGTTAGTATAGATGTGCCCTAGGGCCATTATGTATGTAAATATTGTATATTAATTCCTTTGGCAATAAAATATTCTTTTAGATAAAGTGTTTATTTATTTGAATATTTACCTTTAGTATTATGTTAAATGAGTTTATTATCAAGAGTTGATAATATGAGTGATAAACTTATTTAGTACATATACTATAAATGTTCATAGTTAATGGATTAATATAAAGGTAATATTAATCTTAAGACTATCACCTCTGTCTATTTTCCTTGATCGGTATGTGATACTGATAGTGGGAGGTAGTGAGTCTTATACTACTTGATATGAGATATCAGAATAGACATGTAGATACTCATGTGATGAGTAGATCGAACAGTGACATAAGATTTGTGATTGCTTAGGAATTCACTTTAGTCAACAATCACAATCTTGGACATAATTGTGCATATGGTCCTTTAACCTGAGGTGACACGGTCATCCACATATGGTTGGTTAGAGTTTGTTACCGCTTACATACCTATGCTAGCCATGTATGGGTATATGGCGTGTGGTGGCTCTAGTTGGTTATATGTAGGGATGAGTGATCGACCAAGAAGGAATTCATTACCAGAAGTGAACCGGGATAAGATCCTATGCTATCTAAGTTATTCTTGATGAATAAGTACCTGGCCAGGTCAAACTCGACTTACCCGAAAAGAGTT